>QNGE01010097.1:0-11083 GCA_008508345.1 Paragonimus westermani
ATTCACACATGGCTGTTTCACTACCCTCAGCTTTCTTGGCATATTTCGTTACTGAGCGATGAGCGCGCAGCAGACGAGAAGTAAATCACTCCCGACTACTGATGAGGGCTAGAGCTAGTCGCTGTTGAGTCCTTCATTCGTGCTTCCGAGAAACGAAGCTTTGAAATCTGCCTAGCATCTGCATAGTTCATCCGGGATTACTGTGATGGCAAAGCCTCCACGATCTTATACTTTCGAAGTCTGAAGTCGTACTGGGTGCGTGGTCGGGACTGCAAGCGATATTATGCAGTTATTTATAACAACTTATATAGCTCCAACCACCGTGACAAGCGGCCGGCTTGTCGAACGCCATTTCTGTACATCGGGGAGTTTAGTGTCTCCTGAATGGGAAGTACTTAGGCAGGTTATACTCAATCTCTGCTCTGAAAATCATGGCTGACGTTTGAAACCAATATCCTTACAAAGAAACGTGGGTTTGTAGAAGCAAGTTCTGCAAACGACATGATTTCGTTCGAAGTCAGTGGTCACCAACAAGTGAGTGGAAACTGATTGGCATAGGAAGGTATACGAGTTGCTGAAACTTGACGAAGCGCCTTAACATTCTTTGTTATACATTGCATAAAGCATTGCAGCTGTTCGGACAGCTGTACGATACGTCGAGTGATTGACCAGACTAGCTGAACTGAGAAAGACAGCTGCAAGCGATAAATTAGCCGCCAACTAATTGCCTGCTTTTCACAAAAGACGGTTAGTACCGCTGTTGTTCACCGATTTTCCTAGCGAAAACCAGTCCTAGACCGTCCGGGTGAGTAAGTTTAAACGTATCGGGTGAAATAATTCCGTGTTTGACAGCAACTGGGCTCATCGCGACTGAGCCTGAGTCAATGTTTTGATGGCATACCTATTCGAATGAAAAAATGCAACAGTATAGGTTCAGTAGCCCATTAACAGTGAAATAAGGAGTGTAGAAAACCGATTTCTAGAGGCTTTTTGAAACAGACCGAGGTGCAGGATATCGCATATTTCATCCTCGATGTTTGGGCCAAAACCGTGGGAATGGTCAAGGTGTGGTTCTCAGTGTGAAAAGCAATCAACGCTTACTGTAGTTAGTCAGGAACAAGTGTGTCCAGCAACGCCTGGTTTATGCTGGTAACACATTCGTGGTCAATTTGGGTAGGACTAAGCATAATTCACAAGCTTCTCACCAAAATGAACACACTCCGTCAGTATATCCGGGGGTTAATATAGTTAGTCTTCAAGTGCTGAATGTAGCCAATTCAACAGGCATACAATAAACACAAGATTTTGTGTTGGACAGTAAAATCTACATGCAAATCTCATGTAATGCCTCCTGGTCAAAACTCATGAATGTGAATGAAATGAGACGAAAAAATGGACAGAACAAACACATGTCATTTATAATGCGATGGCGAATTCACACAACTACATACGTTTATGTCTGTGAGGTTCAAAAGCAATCGTCAACCAACGTGTTGGTCTTACGTTTTTGTGTAAAGCACACGTCAGTCAGTGACATACATGGGACTAAACGTACATGGCTACATACATGGCTACATACGGTGAATTTTTCTTGTATTACAGGAAATTTTGGGCAAAGCTACGCCGCTCCAACACAACATGTTGACAACAGCTCAAATTCCCATGTTTTGTTTGGTGAGATAACGTTAGAACGAATGTGGCGCGATTCGCATCCACAGTGAATATGCTGCAAAAAGCTCTCGTACTGATTGTGTGCGGTGTGTGTTTAATAAGTACACTGCAAGAAGTCCTCGAAAGAGATATCCAAGCCTAGTGCTCGACAATGACACATTTACTTCCGGAAAGGAAGTCTCACTTACTCAAACAAACTATACCATCAACATCTGAAATGAATGCCATGGAAACCCATTGAAACATGCTTCTGTTGATTGCTTTGGATGATATCGCCTTCATAGCATGTCTCCTTAGGAAAGCATACAGACTCGCAAGAACATGCTGATTGGTTTCAAGATAAATGGAATAACTCTATGTTGAAGACAGGCAGCCAATACAACCACCAATCCAAATAACAACCTACATCACGTTATATTAGAAGGCCGGTTGTTAAATCGAAACAATACCAACATCTAGAATTTGCTTATTGCAGAAGGTGACACCTATCGTGTTGAGACATATCTCTATGAGTACAGCACCCATCCGCATCCACGAGTTGTCCCGATAAACATGCCACTCACTGCTAAAACCCTGCAACGACATGCTCAAAACGAAAGAGACTCGTGATCATCAAAAATTGGTGAAATCACGCGTGTGGTTGCGGTCGAGACGCTCCACGAGGAGGACAAGTGGTTGTTTGAGCACTAGATACATACAGAGGTGAGTAAACAAGCGAAAAACTAGGAGAAAAAGTTGCTGTATGGTTTGAATCCAATCAAGCCGCAAGCGGAGTTTCCAACAGAACCAGAACGGTTGATTCCCAGTTGTTGCATGCGTGTTCGAAACTCCTCGTTTTCGAAGCATGGTCCCTGATCCGTCAAGATCGCCTTTGGTACACAGTGGTTTGCTACGACGTGCTTCATCACCATCTCTTCCACCATAGATGCTTTCTGATCCGGAACGCCAGTCGCTTCGATCTAACGGGTAAAGTGTTCTGTCATCACCAGAACGTAGTGGTTACCGCGGGTGCTCAGTGGAAATGGGCCCATAAGATCCATAGACCAGAGGTCACCGATTTCAGAGACTGGTATTGGATGTAAGGGCTGTTGGGCTCCCCGATTGTCGCCTTTCAGTAACTGACACTGTTGGCATGCAAGCACGTAATTTGTCACATCCTCTTTCATTTTCGGCCAATATGCTCTTTGTTGCAGCCGATCGTACGTCCTGGGGCATGCGGTCTGTGCCATTTCATGGCAGTCTGCCACCACTTTCCTCCTCAGTTGTCTCGAAATGACTACCACGCACGGGCACCCAACGCCACGCTGCCATGTCGACACGCCTGCACTGTTTGAGCCAACTATTCTCCATTGGGATGCGATTATTTTCAGCTCATCATCCTTAGTATTTGTGGGATTATCACGCCTCTTTCCAGAGCTCCAATCACTTTCCTGAAGACCATATCCTGACGTTGTAGACGTACTGGCGTTTGTGAGTCCTGCTCCAGTATTAAGCCGTTAACTCCAAAAATCACTTTGGGGAGTTCATCGTCTGTCTGTGGTCGAGAACAGTCAAGTTGAAATCGGAATTACGGGGGGAAAAGTGAAGGAACTACGGTTGTTTTGCATCTGTAATGTTCAAGTTTAATTCAATGGAGATTTATATAGACAAACGGATGGAGTAGCAATGGGTTCACCTCTAGGTCCGTTGCTCGCAGATATATTTGTGGTCAAACTGGAGACCACTAAACTCAACCACATCGTGACTGATTGCAAACTCTATACGCGCTATGTGAATGATATTTTTGTCTCGTTCAAAATGGTGATGATTCCCATGTCATACTAGATAAGCTCAACAGAGTACACCAGCATATAAAGTTCACCGTTGGGTTAGAACATCATAACAGAATCTCGCTCTTAGACGTCGTGTTGCTTCTTGGAGCAGGTGAGGCAGTTTAAAGATCCATTTATGGAAAAAATGACACGGACGAGTCAATACACGCATTTTTACAGTATTGTTCCGTTGAAGTTGGTATGCTGTCTGCTGAACAAAGCGCACCGGACATTCTCCAGAAGGAGGTAAGACATATTCGAGAAACTCTCACTAGAAATGGATACCCTGAAAGATTCATAGATAAAAATCTGCATTCCGGTACGAAGTTAGAACTCGTCTCCTCTCATATAGAGGAGAAGTTGATAGTGAAATAATTGGCCACAAACTTTCAAACGCGGTCGAGATTGTCTACCTTGCAGCGAGACTTATCGTGTCGTTCGACATTTGCTCGGTACTGGTGCCAAGCCTTAAGGATAGTTTGTCAAAGTTCTTTTCGTCTTTCTGTATCTACTCTCTCACCTGTTGTTGTAAGTCAGTTACGTTGGGAGGACCACAAGGTGGCTATCGGAAAGGATTCGTGAAAACCTAGCGAAGTGGTTTCGCAAAGGTTCACTAAAGCCTATTTCTAGTGCATTCGGCTTCGACCTAATCGATACTGGCCATCGAATAAATCCGTATGAAGCGTTTCGAATCATCTACAAGGTTCGTCAAGCCGGCTCCAGAGCTGTCAGACTGCGACTGTTATCAACCGCTGAGGCTATTGCTATCAGATTACACAACCCCTGCCTGTGTGCCCAAAAACAACTCGTACAAACCCTCCACCTCCTCTGGCTAATCATTCCATATTCACTTGAAACTCGAACAAGCGTGAACCGCTTGACATTGATGAACGCGTATCTCATGACAGGCACGTGTAACACCCGAACACATTCACCAACACCCCCACCCTCCCTCAGTAGACTGTGATCCCAACCATTTATCTAATTTTAATGTCCTGTTTAACTCATCATAGCCCGCACTTATTCCCACGTAATTGCAAAAGCCCGATGAGAATTACCGAAAACAGCTGTTTGCAAGATTGACTTATAAAAAAGTAATTGCAGATAGCACGCAAGTGGCAGAAACAAGGTTGTTTAACTTCGGGAGTCGCATCAGACGAGCGAATGTTGCAAGATCCAGGGCCCTTCTGGTGCACTGGTTTTCCTTGTCTATGCTAATTGGAGGTTGCTGTCCGGCCCACCGTGTGTGATTCAGGTGGACTGTTTGCCTGAAGGTTGGCTGTTTTGTTTATTTAACTGATCAGTTTTCGACTGATCCGTTGTCTAATTTTCAGACGACCGTGTGTGGATTTCTACATCAAGGGCGCTGTTGAGTTTATCTTCACTTCGTGAGAACCATTCGATTAATCGTAAATACACACACTCATGAAAATGTCAGTCACCGATGTTATGAAGTAGATCATTGCGAACAGTTTCCTGATAAAAGACCGCTAAACAACATCTTGTCAGTTAGCAGTTGTACATAATTGTCACATGTAGCAGTGGACATTAGAAGCCGAACCAGTGAGAAAATCCTTTAAGGTGATTTGAACCTAATGAATTTCCAGCACGTTGTATGCAGTTGATAATTTCATCTATCAGTAAACTCCCAACGCAATAAGTCAGGCAGTCGATGTTTTACATGTTAAGTTACTTCAGCCGCTTGTCATTTTAGAGAGCCAGCATCGAATGGAGCATGGTTACGGGAGCCCATTTAAGCGGCCTCTTTCAGACGAGTGAATCGACCAGTCAACAATAACATTCTCGACGATGAGAACCTGTGAATAGCGCCTTGACGAACCGATGAATATGACCTAAGCCCATTCGATTCTATTCTAAAATTAAAACATTTTTTCAATAAACTGAAGGAGCAATCCCATATCTGTCCATTGCAGCCAACATGTAGGTGTCTCATGGTGGATATTTTTGAAAAGAGTGAACACGGCATGCCGAATCAAGCGAGTTACAGTTAACCTGATGGACTGCCAACGACTGTGGAAGATTAAGGATTGAACAACTTGCTTCCGTTACCCAAGTTCTACCCAACACTCTGATACTTGAAATCCGAAGGTCGCTGTGAAATGAATGTGAACCTCAGGAACATATATTGCACATGAACAAGCTAATAATCAACTACTAAATTGAAACACGCCTGAGGGCACATAAGACTCATAGCAGCCATATTTTAGAAAGCTTCAGTGTATGTTGCCCAGACAATTGAACATTGCCATTTTATCTTACACTCAAAAGCACCACCATCATCACGGGTGTCATTAAGGTATATCAGGAAGTCTAACTGAATGTCATATTCTTGAGGTCTTTTCAAACTTTCAAACCAAACCTTCACTCTGCGTGATTAAGTCCATGTATTGTTCGTTTGGTAACATGCTGAGTGAAGCATACCCCGACCAATTAATTACACACGGGACATTTATAAGAGACTAGCACAATGAACAATGAGCCATTCTCAAGGAATCCAAATGACATTATGGCGGATTGATGACGTCCATCAGTACTATGTGGTCTGTAGCCCGACTGGGAAATTATGGCGTGCTGGTAAGGAGAGACGTTGCAAACCAGCAAGACGTGAAGTAAGCGTATCAGTCAGCATGCNAACAGGTGAGAGAGTAGATACAGAAAGACGAAAAGAACTTTGACAAACTATCCTTAAGGCTTGGCACCAGTACCGAGCAAATGTCGAACGACACGATAAGTCTCGCTGCAAGGTAGACAATCTCGACCGCGTTTGAAAGTTTGTGGCCAATTATTTCACTATCAACTTCTCCTCTATATGAGAGGAGACGAGTTCTAACTTCGTACCGGAATGCAGATTTTTATCTATGAATCTTTCAGGGTATCCATTTCTAGTGAGAGTTTCTCGAATATGTCTTACCTCCTTCTGGAGAATGTCCGGTGCGCTTTGTTCAGCAGACAGCATACCAACTTCAACGGAACAATACTGTAAAAATGCGTGTATTGACTCGTCCGTGTCATTTTTTCCATAAATGGATCTTTAAACTGCCTCACCTGCTCCAAGAAGCAACACGACGTCTAAGAGCGAGATTCTGTTATGATGTTCTAACCCAACGGTGAACTTTATATGCTGGTGTACTCTGTTGAGCTTATCTAGTATGACATGGGAATCATCACCATTTTGAACGAGACAAAAATATCATTCACATAGCGCGTATAGAGTTTGCAATCAGTCACGATGTGGTTGAGTTTAGTGGTCTCCAGTTTGACCACAAATATATCTGCGAGCAACGGACCTAGAGGTGAACCCATTGCTACTCCATCCGTTTGTCTATATAAATCTCCATTGAATTAAACTTGAACATTACAGATGCAAAACAACCGTAGTTCCTTCACTTTTCCCCCCGTAATTCCGATTTCAACTTGACTGTTCTCGACCACAGACAGACGATGAACTCCCCAAAGTGATTTTTGGAGTTAACGGCTTAATACTGGAGCAGGACTCACAAACGCCAGTACGTCTACAACGTCAGGATATGGTCTTCAGGAAAGTGATTGGAGCTCTGGAAAGAGGCGTGATAATCCCACGAATACTAAGGATGATGAGCTGAAAATAATCGCATCCCAATGGAGAATAGTTGGCTCAAACAGTGCAGGCGTGTCGACATGGCAGCGTGGCGTTGGGTGCCCGTGCGTGGTAGTCATTTCGAGACAACTGAGGAGGAAAGTGGTGGCAGACTGCCATGAAATGGCACAGACCGCATGCCCCAGGACGTACGATCGGCTGCAACAAAGAGCATATTGGCCGAAAATGAAAGAGGATGTGACAAATTACGTGCTTGCATGCCAACAGTGTCAGTTACTGAAAGGCGACAATCGGGGAGCCCAACAGCCCTTACATCCAATACCAGTCTCTGAAATCGGTGACCTCTGGTCTATGGATCTTATGGGCCCATTTCCACTGAGCACCCGCGGTAACCACTACGTTCTGGTGATGACAGAACACTTTACCCGTTAGATCGAAGCGACTGGCGTTCCGGATCAGAAAGCATCTATGGTGGAAGAGATGGTGATGAAGCACGTCGTAGCAAACCACTGTGTACCAAAGGCGATCTTGACGGATCAGGGACCATGCTTCGAAAACGAGGAGTTTCGAACACGCATGCAACAACTGGGAATCAACCGTTCTGGTTCTGTTGGAAACTCCGCTTGCGGCTTGATTGGATTCAAACCATACAGCAACTTTTTCTCCTAGTTTTTCGCTTGTTTACTCACCTCTGTATGTATCTAGTGCTCAAACAACCACTTGTCCTCCTCGTGGAGCGTCTCGACCGCAACCACACGCGTGATTTCACCAATTTTTGATGATCACGAGTCTCTTTCGTTTTGAGCATGTCGTTGCAGGGTTTTAGCAGTGAGTGGCATGTTTATCGGGACAACTCGTGGATGCGGATGGGTGCTGTACTCATAGAGATATGTCTCAACACGATAGGTGTCACCTTCTGCAATAAGCAAATTCTAGATGTTGGTATTGTTTCGATTTAACAACCGGCCTTCTAATATAACGTGATGTAGGTTGTTATTTGGATTGGTGGTTGTATTGGCTGCCTGTCTTCAACATAGAGTTATTCCATTTATCTTGAAACCAATCAGCATGTTCTTGCGAGTCTGTATGCTTTCCTAAGGAGACATGCTATGAAGGCGATATCATCCAAAGCAATCAACAGAAGCATGTTTCAATGGGTTTCCATGGCATTCATTTCAGATGTTGATGGTATAGTTTGTTTGAGTAAGTGAGACTTCCTTTCCGGAAGTAAATGTGTCATTGTCGAGCACTAGGCTTGGATATCTCTTTCGAGGACTTCTTGCAGTGTACTTATTAAACACACACCGCACACAATCAGTACGAGAGCTTTTTGCAGCATATTCACTGTGGATGCGAATCGCGCCACATTCGTTCTAACGTTATCTCACCAAACAAAACATGGGAATTTGAGCTGTTGTCAACATGTTGTGTTGGAGCGGCGTAGCTTTGCCCAAAATTTCCTGTAATACAAGAAAAATTCACCGTATGTAGCCATGTATGTAGCCATGTACGTTTAGTCCCATGTATGTCACTGACTGACGTGTGCTTTACACAAAAACGTAAGACCAACACGTTGGTTGACGATTGCTTTTGAACCTCACAGACATAAACGTATGTAGTTGTGTGAATTCGCCATCGCATTATAAATGACATGTGTTTGTTCTGTCCATTTTTTCGTCTCATTTCATTCACATTCATGAGTTTTGACCAGGAGGCATTACATGAGATTTGCATGTAGATTTTACTGTCCAACACAAAATCTTGTGTTTATTGTATGCCTGTTGAATTGGCTACATTCAGCACTTGAAGACTAACTATATTAACCCCCGGATATACTGACGGAGTGTGTTCATTTTGGTGAGAAGCTTGTGAATTATGCTTAGTCCTACCCAAATTGACCACGAATGTGTTACCAGCATAAACCAGGCGTTGCTGGACACACTTGTTCCTGACTAACTACAGTAAGCGTTGATTGCTTTTCACACTGAGAACCACACCTTGACCATTCCCACGGTTTTGGCCCAAACATCGAGGATGAAATATGCGATATCCTGCACCTCGGTCTGTTTCAAAAAGCCTCTAGAAATCGGTTTTCTACACTCCTTATTTCACTGTTAATGGGCTACTGAACCTATACTGTTGCATTTTTTCATTCGAATAGGTATGCCATCAAAACATTGACTCAGGCTCAGTCGCGATGAGCCCAGTTGCTGTCAAACACGGAATTATTTCACCCGATACGTTTAAACTTACTCACCCGGACGGTCTAGGACTGGTTTTCGCTAGGAAAATCGGTGAACAACAGCGGTACTAACCGTCTTTTGTGAAAAGCAGGCAATTAGTTGGCGGCTAATTTATCGCTTGCAGCTGTCTTTCTCAGTTCAGCTAGTCTGGTCAATCACTCGACGTATCGTACAGCTGTCCGAACAGCTGCAATGCTTTATGCAATGTATAACAAAGAATGTTAAGGCGCTTCGTCAAGTTTCAGCAACTCGTATACCTTCCTATGCCAATCAGTTTCCACTCACTTGTTGGTGACCACTGACTTCGAACGAAATCATGTCGTTTGCAGAACTTGCTTCTACAAACCCACGTTTCTTTGTAAGGATATTGGTTTCAAACGTCAGCCATGATTTTCAGAGCAGAGATTGAGTATAACCTGCCTAAGTACTTCCCATTCAGGAGACACTAAACTCCCCGATGTACAGAAATGGCGTTCGACAAGCCGGCCGCTTGTCACGGTGGTTGGAGCTATATAAGTTGTTATAAATAACTGCATAATATCGCTTGCAGTCCCGACCACGCACCCAGTACGACTTCAGACTTCGAAAGTATAAGATCGTGGAGGCTTTGCCATCACAGTAATCCCGGATGAACTATGCAGATGCTAGGCAGATTTCAAAGCTTCGTTTCTCGGAAGCACGAATGAAGGACTCAACAGCGACTAGCTCTAGCCCTCATCAGTAGTCGGGAGTGATTTACTTCTCGTCTGCTGCGCGCTCATCGCTCAGTAACGAAATATGCCAAGAAAGCTGAGGGTAGTGAAACAGCCATGTGTGAATCATCTCATGATACTGAAGTCAAACTGTGCTTTTGGAAGCTCACTAGACGCCTGTTTTTCTCCTGCATATAATCCTCCTCTGTAACCGCTAACTTGTTCCCTACTGAAGACACAGCTATATATAGAAACGTTATTAAAATGTGAATTAAAGAAGCTGGGTTGCCTGGGGAACTGTCGCTGAAATAGTGTGTGGAAAGTTCGGCTGTAACATTTGCTCACAAACCCGCAGGCTATGTCAACGAGAGAAAAGCTGCTGATGAGTGGATACCTGACAGCATCACGCCAGCACTAACTAAAGCACATCCGAGTTGGTGTGAGTTGCGTGCGCAGTGATGGCGTTGGGAAGGTTTTGGGAAGCGTCTACTTGAAGGTTTTATGGTAAAGGTTAACTTAACCGGTTAACATCAATTTATTAATTGACAATCTCAACCCACTGTTGACGCATTGCCTTGTCTTGTCCATCCAATTCTTTCATCCCTTCTCAACAAGAGCAATGTTTTCAACTACATCAACGTAGAGATCTCCTTTTGTCTTCTCACCATTAAGGCATTTCATCTGCTCCTGTAGTTTTGTGATTATGTTTCGAACGCCATCCAGTTTTACGCTCTAGCGATAACAACTTCTTTCCATCTTTCAAGAGTTAGGATGTGATGCAAGGTACATTCTGCGCCCGATTGTCCTCNATATATATATATATATATATATATATATATATCAATACTCGATGCGGTATCTACTGGGTGCATTCCAGTGATTCAAACAATCTGGACAATGCAACAAGTCTACTGCCAGTTTTGACATAGTTCGACCGAAACATGTGGTTGACCAGCATTGTGTGATGTAACGAGAACCGGACGGCCTGGATGAATGCAGTCCGGATGGGCGTCCGAACGTTCAACTAACAATTGTTGCGCGGCCGCGAGCGGAAGCGTGTGGTACGCA
>QNGE01010100.1:0-11074 GCA_008508345.1 Paragonimus westermani
GTCAGCAACATGTTTTCGGTACCTCAGGGAGTAAATTTCCAATTTTAAACGTGGACATTTTCAGCAAACAAACGACACTTTGTTCGAAGAAACTTGTACCCGAAAAATGGCAAACGTGTAATGAGTGTGGCTAACGTAGAAACTATTGATTCACTTTCATATTCAATTTGAGAATCAAAGTGTTGCGCTTTTGTAAAGGTCCTTTATTACAAGGAATGACAGAAGAAAACTAGGCCCATGTCGAAACAAATTAACTCTTGTTCCCCTACTTAACTGGACGCTTATAAATACACCTAAGCACTTCAGAATGGAGAAGACCCATTAATTACTCAGTTTCTTGTGAAAATTTATCGCACGTTGAGAGAAATTGTGAAACCGTAAATTTGACACAACTGCCTTGGGAAAAGTCTAACAAGAAGTATAGAAACTTTTGATAACATATTTGGAGGTACAACAGGTTAACAGCAAAGTTAGAACACATGAAAATTAGTCAACTCAAGATTTCTGTGACACTAGGAAGGGTTACTGGATTCATTTGAAGTGTAGCGATTAAAGAGAACAGAGTAAAGTTTTGTCTTGCCTGAATCTCTCTTTTGCTGCCAAAAATGCTGTCTGCAAAACAACAGCCGGTGAAATAAACAATTACAACAGTATCAGTTTCATAAGAGAACTGATTTGAAATAAGGACGGAAACTCGGTCAGGTCATACAAAGCATATTTCGAGCACAGATGAACGTGTAGGAAACATTCAAATTTCCAACACAGGATGATAGTTTTCACTCCAGTCTAAACGCTATTGTCATGAAAACCACGTGGCTTACACATGTCTGCCAGAAAGTAGCGTCAGCGATCATCTGTTCATAGGTTCACACATTCATAGATTATCAGGGTAAGGAGAAAGGTCTCCGTTTGTACATTGTTTTCTCTGTGTTGGTCAGTCAGAATGGAGCTGCACGGCATATAAGTAAAAGGGAAAATTGATTGGTACAAAATAAGGGGCAAATTCAACCGAACTACTGGTTGCAATCATTTCGGTAACGAACACTGAAACACTCTGAATCAACATTCTGTCAGCTATGCATAGCTGATAACAGGTAAAACTGAGTTATTGTAGCGGCTACGAAACTTATCGTGCCGGCTGTTCACCTAGTACGTGTCGATCGAGCAGAACTTCAAAACTCAAAGCTGATCCAAGCGTGACCACAGAATTGGACGGTGTCCCAATGTAAACAGATCCTAACGATGAAACAGCTCTGTCTACAAAGTAACCGCCCCGTTCCGTCATTCGCTTTCAGTGAGTGATGGACCTCTTAGACGTTCAGCCATATTTGGTTGGAGGGGATGTGCCAGTGAGTAAGCCGGGGTTTGGTGTAATTTGTGGGTAAGAATTAGGTGTCCCCTCAGATATCCGTAGTTGTTAGAGGATATACTTAGTCCCGCCAGTCCTTCCGAGTAAGAGGTGTTCCCGAGCCCCATAGTTTCTCCAGTGGCCCGTCTAGGAACATTTTCAATATGTGCCAAATTCTCCTTGAGATGTGGACGGCAGGCTTGTGTTCTCGTTTCCATATGTGAACGGATTGTGGAGGCGAACGTAGTGGGGAACACTTCAGGGTGGAATGTTCTTCAAATTCTCCCCAGAGGGTTTACGGTTATTTGTGCTTTCTAACCATGGCAACACAAACTGTTGACAAACTCACACTGTCTGTCACTGCGTTCCCTGGATCCAATCCGCATGTTGACATGAGAAGCTTTTTATCAAATGGTGAACGTGCATGACTTCACACTGTTTGACACAGGACGGCAAATTAATCTCCATAGTCCACTGGTTCAGACAGTTCAAATGGATTTGTAAGTTTATCACATCTTCCGGGTACTCCAGAATTCGCTAGAGCTTTCTGTATTCGGGGTAGGGCAATATCAGCGACGCGACTGTAGTGGATAGTGGAAGACCAGAATGTATAAACAGCATTGGTTCTAAGACTGATCCTTTCAGAACGCCTCTGTTGAGTATGTGCCACTCTGATAATTATCCACTCACCTTTGCGGTGTATCTGGGTTCAATCAGATAATCCTTTAACCACATGAGCGTGTGTTCATTGAGGCCATATTCATGGAACTTTTGCAGCACGATTAGGTGATCTACCCTATCAGGAGCTTTTGAAAAGTCAAGAACAACCACGTCACCGATCAGTCTTGCGTCTGCAGCCTTCGTCCGAAAGTGACAAGCAAAAAGCAGCTGGGAGGATCATAAACATTCCCTATAGATTCCATTCTGCCTACTGGTGATAGGTTCGAGGTGTTCAACCTCGGTCCGGAGAGACTTCTCTATGGAATCTGAAGATAGTCATGGTTCTGAACTATTTCCATGCGTTCGGAAGGCAGGGCAGTTGAAATGACAACGTTCAAGTTTCGCTGGTCTTCTTCAACCCTAGTAAGGTGAGGACACTGCTTTTCTAAACCCGATTCTCTCTAAAAGTGTCAAGATTCTCCTCGTTCTTGATATATTTGAAATGATTGAGTGAACACCACTGCAGTGGCACCGTCAGTTGAGTTTACTATGTTTCATCTGACGTAAAGTAGTGATGTGTTCGTTGGTCAGTGGGCGCGGATGGCTGGTCCATGGCATCTAGCAGTTGTCAACCAAGCCAACCAGCCTAAGTTCAAACCACCCAGCGGAACAACGCTGTGATTGCTTCTCATAATCTTACAGACATTCAGTGCGCGTTTCGATATGCGTGGTGGTATAGTTTAGCAGACGGGCACGAAAATTTGCTCGAGTAAATGTGCTTCTTTCTACAATCTCGTAAATTATTCTGATAACACTGATTGCGTATTTGTCAACAGTGTGGTACTGACGAAACTACGTGCTGGTGATAAATGTATGTATTCAGATTCTTTCCGTAAACTATCGAAAACAATATTTTTGTCACTGATAATAAAACGGATCCGTTATACGATAACTACGTTGGCCAGTATGGTCGTCAGTTAGGTGTGTTAGACACTGATGTGCTTAACCCACTGCCAATGGATCTTTATATGACGCCGCAAAACGTTTGAGATCATTCCGTATAGATTGCAGCTGGTTGCGATGACTGTTTTCAAAGTGGTCTAAGATAAACACTATTGTCCACATACTGTCTTAATGACGCCGCTCCAGTTGAGTTCTTGATGACAGTGCATCAAGGTCGAGCGGCGCTACTCGTGTGTGTTCACCGTTATGTCTAAGAACTCACTCATTTAAAGAGAGGTATTAGTGTATACACTCGAAAAATTCACCCTACGATGATCTTGAGGAATATAACTGTAGTGATCGAGTAAAATCTTTCTTTTAGGTGGCAATATTTTCACGTTGACAGAAGTGACAGAGGGGCTACGTATCACCCACGAAATCCCGAATAATTACTGCCAACATGGTCTTTATAGTACCGAAAGCCATCTGCCGCACTTTTTCAAGCATGGCCCGCCTCAAATCAGAAAGAATATGCTTCGTTCCTTTTTGGTTTACACTAGTCTGGATGGGCTCAACATACACCTAAGGATGTTAGTATGATTTTGCTGAGGCTATTTTGGCGATTTTTTGAATCATTAATTCATTAACATTAAGAGGCTAACAAGGAACTTTTCCCCAGAATGACAAGAAACTACCTCTGTTTGTTTGACATGAAAACAGCCGCACGGTGCAATTTGCCAAAGAAGTTTTTAACATTTGGGTAAACCTGTTCTTCCATTTTAAGCTACATTGTCTGCTTGCTAACTAGTGAAATGTATAAGGGAGATTCAGTAATACGCATCGGTAAAGTGTGACTTGTGATTTGGTTGTCTGCTGATCCACAAACCATACACGCGCCCATAAAGGGTCAAATGTATAGACCCAAGTAAAGCTGTATTAAACTGTTAAGTTGTGATCAATGTGATGGTCGCCTGGGACTAAAGCGTTGCTACTCCGTGTTTTGTTCAGTGTCACCAGACAACATCCGCTATCGTCGGTGTGATATATGACTTTGTGAAGGTTTTTATGCTGGACTGTTGAAGTCACTGGTTGATATATCGGCCAAGAAGTAGCCCGCAAGAGATCCGGAAACCGATTATCGACGCGGATCGGAATAGGTGCAGTTGATATGCCTTTGTGTTTCTTTTGTGAGTGGTTAACATTATTACTGGACCATAGTCGTGTTTAGATTTTAATGGATGCAATTCGTGTTTGTTAACTGCATTACTATTAAGTTCACAACGTTCAAAATATTGGTTCCCATCAATGAATTTGAAAAAGACCAATGTCATGCGCAGTGACGTTTCATCTGTATCAAATCGGTTACTATCGTGAGATTAACATCCACATTATACAGTGGGGGACAAGCAGCAACTGAAAGTCAGTCAAGCCATGTCTAAGATAATCAAGAAGGTGACCAGTGTGGAATCGGTGAGATGCAATTGAAGTATGTGCATTGATAAGAACCATGAAATTGATGTAACATAATAGAAACGCTTTGGGTCAAAAGAGTAATATGAGTCCAGAAATAGACGGATATGTTCAGAAAATCCATACAGATCAAACGGAGGAAGTAAGTTATGGTTTATGAATTTATACAAACCGAACAAGAGTCAAAAGAATGCACATCGATTAACACTGACTAAGAAAATAATGCAATACGGATTAAAGAGTGAAATGAGTAGTTCATCAGTTGTTGAATCCTATGAAAAGATGTGCCGGTTTAAAACTTCAGGTTATGAAAGAATACGAAAACAAAATGAAATTGACCAGTAATAGTGGCATCGTTACCAACACAACGAAAGGACAGACACCTACCCCTTCTGGGCACACAGACTGGGATTTGGTCGATGTATTGAGACGACCTCTGATTTACTTCATTTCGGGTCTAGAGAATATTCTGAAGACGGTATTTGGATCTGTTGGGTGCCCGGTCTGTAAAAAGTGTTTTGTAATGACATTGATGGCACAACCGACCCTTGAATTCAAAAGACATTTCGGTTAGTGTTCCTTAATGTCTGTACCGAGCTGCTTCCAAAGACGTAGTCAAACAGGTATGTATTAATGGATTGAACGAAAAGAGACATCAGGTCCTTTCTAGGTGTAATTGGGACACGGGTACTTTTTTCTACGCAGACCAGTCGGACGAGTACTTATATGCGTTCGAGTGTTACATCTAAACGGCGTTTAATCACGTCTGAATTAGTGTCACTTATGAAGAACAGAGTTACACAGATAGACTCGTGAGGGACACTAGTGTATGTAGCCTATATAGGTTGTGGAGTGGAATACGTTTAATAAACCTTACCTGATTGCCCATTTGCTATCACAGTCTCGTGCAGTAAGTTCAGTTCATTTTCTAATTCATCTTCTGTTTCAGTGCATTGAACTCTGTGAAACAATGCCCTAACTAGACCCAAATTTTATGCAATTTGTGCGAATCTCTTGAAGTGCAGATACTGTCCTGTCCATAAGGACTTGCGATACACACGTCTGGAAAGTGACCAATCCTCGCTTTTTTCATTAAAACGTCTAGAAACTGTGTTCAAGGGTGAAAGTTGGCCTAGTACGCAGACTGTTTAGCAACTGATGAAAAGCTGTCGCTGGCTAATGGTGATCGAATGCAGTAAAAACTTCGTCTACTTATCGCCTTGAAACACTGAGTTCCCTTTAACCACCTCATCAGAGTAGAGAGGAGACATGTATCATGATATTTTAACATTTCGTTCCGTCGTGATTACGACAGAATTGATGTGGTTGTGTGCGTGTCTAGTCCCTGTGTTGTCCTTACCTGTATGATGTATATAAATGGCACGTTTCAATTTTGCGACTGACGAGAGTAGACGAAATACTTATCTGTTATAAAACAACGTGTTCCGAATTTCAGTAGACACTGAATGTTCTCCCTCGCTCACAAATACGTCTGCTAATACATGTTCTAATGAACATTCCATTGCAGCTCCAAAGTGTTGTTCAGCATAAACTGACTATCGGATGTACGTATTTTCAGTAATTCCGGAAGCTCACCGATGTGAATGCCAAATATCAAATTATGCCCAGTAGCGTAATTATAAATAATGTGACTAACTTTGTCAAACAGAAGATTTGTGAATAACGACTCAACATCATCAGAAGAACATATTATCGGGCGTTTGACGTTGATGTTAAAGATCAGTTGCACGCATTCAGAGGTTTCATCTAAAGAGATTATAACTGTTGCCGATATGATGGCCACTCTTTTGTGAGGTCGCATACGAGTGGGAATATTTAGGATCAAGAGTCTGTGATTGGGAGTGTTATGAGAGATGACATTTCGTCGGGTGCGGTAACATGAAAACTGTCGTAGTGTGGCTGAGTTATTTGTAAATTAGACGCTAGTAAACATCAGACCAGAACAGTGAAGAGTAACATGCAAATGACAGCTTACTCTCAGTTACAGCCCATTTGGCTTTAAACAAAATAGATTTTAGTGATCTGACCGCAATCACTCCTGTTCGATTACCTCTGGTGTTGTGTTTTTCTCCATCCCAATGACGGAATGGTATTTAAGCATTCGAATGAATCGAGGGTGTATTACTGCCCATGTTGTCGACTCGCTTTTTGAGTGCTGATGAATCACACACTTAATAAGTGCTCAGCAGTCAGGATAAGATACTGCTCATATTTATCCCAAATTGTTTGTCTTTTTGTCTTTGAAGTTATGGATCAGCAATAATTCAGCGGAACCAAAATGCTGCTATAAAATGGTTATTTGCAGACTTGGATGAAATTGAAAGAAGCTACCAGATTATTTTATCTGTGATTCTGTGTTTCGAAAATGTTTCTGTTTGACTGAATACAGCACAAACTTTTGCATTTTCCCTTGTTTCATAGGCTGTTCATCCCACGAATAAGGTTCTTCCACGACTGTAAAGCCGTACCATATGGTTCTCACTGAAGACGCTCACACCGATTACTCCTTTCGTGACTCACACTTTATCTCCGTCTGCAAAGCGGCATGGCTGAGTCTGGCACTAGCCAAGAGGGACCGAGATGCCTATCACCGGTAACTGAGGCGTCGTATAAATTCCACGTTTGTGCTCCAAGTCCACACAATTATGCATCACGCGAGTTGATGCATCTTTTGAGCATCCGGGTAGACATTAAAGCAGCCATATGTGTGACCGGGAGATAAATCTCCGGCCAGCTGTCAAACCGAGTGGTTGAAGCTTTGCAGATAAACCGGCAGATAGTTAGGTGGACTGGCAATCTGGCATGACCAGTAGTAGCAGTACCCCTACTGTCAACAATACATTGAGTTAGTTTATGAAAGCATCAGTTAGACGATCGTGGAAGTATGAGTATAAGTAAGGATATGAGAAGGGCGTGTGAGGGTGTGATGATGACCAACTGACGGACTGGCAGCTGGAAAACAGGTCACGTGCAGTTGTGCATATATATAACAGTAAGTTGACATCCCAGTGTAAATGCCCGAAACCAACCTAGACTGCCAAAGCAGGGCGATTGGTATTCGTGTTGACAAGGCAGACCTGTAAGGGTGACAATCTGTCCGGCATGCTTACAATAGCTTTTGACGTGCCGAACTAACAGACTTTCCCGATTAACGAGAGACATCGTTTGGAAAAATCTCGTCTGAACGCACTGGTAATGCTGGACTAGCTGCCACATTAACCACGTCCTACAATGAACTACCGCTAGTATAATACAAATTAGATTCGTATCGTGTGTCAAAAGTAGCACATTCCTTTAATTAGTCCATTTATATCCCGTGAGTGTAAATGCGGGCGGACTTTGCTGAAAATGGTTAAGAGCAGTCACGCCTTTTAATAGATTTTCTGGATAAATTTCAGCAATTGCAGTAATTACCCAATCAAAAATTAACAGGCACAATTTCTCAAATACACCCACTGTGTGCCAATCTACGATGCCCAATATTTATGGATCACTGATGTGTCACTTGCTTGTTCTGTGAATTCCTTTGAAAGAATATATGGCAACAGAAGTATCTTAATAGATAGTTCTCGTTAGAAATCAGTGAAAGTACGTATGGTTCTAGGTTTTCTTCTCTTATACTTGTGTGGTTTGGTTACTGTACCACCTGCCTGTATTTAACCTTCCAAAGTATTTCAGAACAACTGGTAATCACTTGTGATTGAACCACAAGCTACTTTGCTGTTGCTGTATCTAGGTGTTCACTATGTGGATTGATGGTACTATAACAGTTATACTTATTTGTCGAATCGCAAAAGGTTACATTATCAATTCTACACATTAAATTGCGTTAGTTTTTATAATTTCAAAAATAATTCGGAAAACGAGTGAGAGAGTATTGAAAGGCAAAAGCAGCTCCTCTGGTGTAGATAAGTAGATTAATTTCCAGTAATTTTTGTTCAACAAAGATCTGACGAACACAGCCAGNTGAGAGAGTATTGAAAGGCAAAAGCAGCTCCTCTGGTGTAGATAAGTAGATTAATTTCCAGTAATTTTTGTTCAACAAAGATCTGACGAACACAGCCAGAAGAGTTGAGGGATGCCATTATAGTTGATGAGACGACCGGCGGCTAACAACCGACGTGTCAAAAATTAGTCTGCTCTAACCCATACATATCCTGCGGTTGAATTACCGTTGCCACCCGCAACTAGGAGTGTCACGCAGCTTATTCATAATCGTGACCCACTGATATGTTCTCTCTCACATGTAATCTATGAGTTCACTTGTAGTTGCGGTGATGTATATATCGCCGGAACCGATCGGTGGCTACGACAAAGAATGACTGAACATGCGCCTAATTAGTCGGTGCACGCGACGACGCAACAGGCAATGACAAGTGAGTGATTGAGACGGAATCTGTCCTCATCTATTGCAAGACTGAAAAACTGTTGGTTGACGTTTTCAATAACAGGTTCTTTTGTATATTGTCAATGGGTACAGTAGGCTGTTTAATGACTTCCCAAAACGGCTAGCGGCTTGATGAAGAAAACCGGCTGCCTCAGCAGTGGTGACAATTATTTTACAGTGGTCTACGGACAGTCTTTTTCAGCCTATTTATAGGAGGAGAGAGATAAATCCGGAATTTGTAAAAAGTCTGTCGATGGGTACACCGAGCATCGCAGTTCATGAAGCAAATAAATCCAGGTGACACTTCTAAAAATTGTGCTGTAATACCATAGAAGTCTCTTAGATAATATGAAACAAAAGCCGAGCGCATCCGACATATAGAGCAGTATTTCGAATTTTTGAGCATGCATGATTGTGTTTTTCTTGCAGCCGTTGCAGCCGATCTACCTTTGGCAAAGTAAAAAAGCACTATGGGCTAAAAATGAGCGGTTTTTCTGAGTGTTCAGAGTAGACAAGATGTAGCCTTACTGTACACTTCAGTTTGTAAAGAAAAGGACCAAATACTTCCGAATATCAGCAACTTTAATTTTACGGATTATGAAACGTTTCCACTGCAAGCGTGTATGCGTAACCTTTGTGAAACCAAGGATTTTAGAGCAGAGCTAATCATTTAATGACTCAACCACAAATTCTTTGAGTCTGAGACTTATATTCCTATTTTTTAAGGTCCTGCTTGCACTTAATGTAATACAAAAGTGATATAGTTTATCGCTCTAACACTTGTTTGAAACTGACGAAAAACTCGGACATCTTACTAGAGCACCAAGATAGACTATAAAAAGACCGTAAGAAGAGATGGAGTTTCTCGGTAAAATGTGAAGCGACTGCGCGTGCAGAACCTTCGTTTTGTTAAAGAAGAAAGATTAAGTCGTTCCCGATGAACAGAATGGACCCACGAATACGAAAGCACCAGTGTCAATGAAATCCGATGAACTTCTCAAACGCAGTGAAGATAAACTGTGTGATTTTACCTATGAACATCCTGAGAAGAAAGAACGGACTTTGCGAAGTAATGTACAAGATTATGCATTCAGCTCAAAAGGTCGGTGACATACCAGGTACGTCTAGGAAAAAGTTTAATAAACAGGGGAATGTCTACTGTGGTTTGAGAGGTTTCTTACTTTTAAGTTTGAAAACAAACTGATTCTTAACGATTGTCGTGCATTTCAAAATGAGTTGTGGTGCGTCGTTTGAGAAAGTGTTGCAGGATAACGGCAGGCTAGCCAATTGCCAGAAGACGCCCTTTATTTGCCATTAAGCATGGGAGAATTTCCGACTGGTTCACGGGCTAAGAATTTGTATACAGTGGAAAGTTCATCCGAGCAGTTAGTATGTACTCTGGAATGTCTGTCACAAAAGTGGACAACGCACGTCGTTTTCACGCAAAACAGTTCAATGTGCGGTGCTTCACAATCTGTGAGCTTCCCTGACTACCTGTAGTAGTTCGGAAGAATATTTCTCGTATCAAGCACCTCAACATCAAGCAGATCGAAGAACGTGAACTCTCACTTACCGTGTGACTGCTCAACTCTAAAACACAAACAGTCATTTTCTGTTAGGAAAAGCCAAGCAATCATAACGGACTGCCTAGATTAATGGATTGACACATCTTGCTATCGCTTGTACAGTATTGTCAAACATTTGACGGAATTTGAGCCAACAGAATTGGCGTGGATTATCAGATAACTAGCAGATAAATGGGAGTACTGCAAAAACCCATCGGGCATTTTAGCATATCAAAAATTGTTCAGGAGTTCCAAAAATAATACTGTCTTTTCTGAAAGGATTATAGTTGAATGAAACCCTGGTCACTTCATTACAGGATATATTCCTGGAAATTTCTATAACGCAAGTTTTCCAAAAAACTAGTGACTGACAGTAAGTAAAGGAAACAGAAAGTTATTCGCATCACTGATCTCAAGAAACATAATGAAGTCATCCGGTAACTAGTCCAAAGTGAGCTCACCTGAATAGGCGTGATATTAATTTAGATACAGAATGTATGTCCTTAAAGATTTTAAAAAAAGTCCAAACTGAGTAATAGTTTTTATGTGGATTGTTGATCCACCCGTTTTTCGGGATTATGATCGGGTTTTATAATTTAAATGTTTTCAATTTGACCATTACTCACATTTGATCGCAGTCTCCGCATTCAGATAGACTTACCAGCCAGCCTCTTTCGAAAA
>QNGE01010101.1:0-11070 GCA_008508345.1 Paragonimus westermani
CTTTAAACGAATTTGGTGGGCCACGTTGACTGCACGACCAACAGAATCAGCAGACACTTTTGGGTATATATGTCAACAGAAGTTATTGTCATACGTTTAATAGGAGGTTACAGGTTCAGAGCACCTATTGCGTTAGGACCTAACAATGGTTTTCTGTCAGTGTTGCGTATGTACACAGCCAGAGAAGCAGGTGGAGAAAATTCAAAACATAGTTGGAGTGATATAAATCCCTTCATTTCTCGGATGCATTGGAGTAGCTGTCGAATATGTAAATCGTCGCGTGCGCAAGTGGATGTTTGAGGTGACGCTCATAAAATGAATAGGGAGTTAGATTTAATGCAGATGTAGAGTCTAGTTCCATTTCAAGAGGCAGTCTTAAGGCAGAAGATAGGGGATGAATCGTTCGAACATCCGAACGCGGTAATCCTGGATTTTAACCGACATGAAAACAGCAGCATATTCGCCCGAAAGTAAGGCATAAATCGTTTTTGTGGTAGGAAGTTCTTCTGGAACAGTAACACCTCACTTTAGTAAATGTTCCCAGCGTGTACGGCAGACTTCTGTAAAATGACTAACCTTAGAACAACTCGAACATTTAGCAGTTCTTGCTGGACATTCCGAATTATTTGCTCGATGTGCTGCTGATCCAAACAGGAGACTTTTGCCTGAAGGTTGGAAGGCAGCTGATGGCTTCAAACGTTTGATCACTGACTCGACTTCGGGAACAATTCACACTGTGATCGAACTTATTCTTCAATACGGGCTATTTCGCAGGCCTTCTACCGAAAAAACTTGAACACTTCTTCTGTTAAAAGGGATTTACGAATTTCCTCATTTCTTGCCCCAAATATAAACTGTGTCATGAGCATGCATTCTTCAAGCTTTTAAGTAAGTATTTTGGAGTACTCACACGATCTGATGGCTCTTGTGAGTCTAGAATTGACTCCTTCCAGTGGTTCTCCAGTTCGCTGACTGATGCGGGATAAGGTAAACCTGGAGGCGTATATACTGGTTACGGCCCCCAACATTTTGTCAATTGAATCCAGGGCTTCCTCTTAGGTGGTTTTATAGCGCAGAGAATGGATGCCACACTGTCTCTGCCCTTCAGTTCCCAAGTGGTTGCGCAGAAGTATTAGTTTTGTTGACTCTGTCAAGCCCAGCGACGGATTCAACACGTTGAGCAGATCCAAGTAATCCGTAAATGTCGTTTTCAGCAAATCCAAGAATCCGGCTTTGGAAATACTGCTGGATCCACCCAAAATTTTGCAGGTGCATTCATCAAAGTGAACATTGCCGGAGACGCCATGTTTTATCGTAAATCAGAAAGCAAGGCAGAGGTCACGAACATACACTGGTATGTATGTAATCTGCCCGGTAGTCGTACACAAAGGACATTAAAGCAGTTAACGAGTTAGAATTGAATCAATCAGAGTCGCGATGTATCACGCGAACGTCAGTAGCCGATGAGATACGAGGTGAACTTTTTGACCCTGTAAAGGACGTACAAACGCACGCAATAACCACTCAATTCCAAACTTGCACAATTTCAATTTTTATTATCTACATCCGTGTTTTATTTCGTCTCTGATCCGAGAACCAGTAAATTAGTAACGGCTACTGTGTTTTACGTTCACAGTCTATGATCTACAGGTATCAGAGCAGCTGATTCAAAGAAAATATGTTGTCCAGAACTCAAGGCTGTTCTCGAAACCAGGTTATCTTGTCAAGTCGTCTCAATTTCGTGTATTGGTGGAAATATAACATTGTTCAAAATTTCTCACCATGTATTTGTGATCCTCCAACTTTCGCATTCAACTCATTTGTACCTAATATCCGCCTCAATAGTGCGACGTTAACTAGATAAACTCGATGGCACGTGTTGCTTGCTGGTCTGAACACCACTGTATATTTTTGCCATACCTACAAGATTTCTTACCATACCTGGGATTGCAAGTGCGCTCTGTCTATCTAACTTCCTTCAGGTTGTCAAGCTGTGCTATCGATCTCTCCATCATTAAGTTCCAGAACAGTTCTGCGTATAAACGAAGAGGTTTCACTGGTTATGGGTGTGAGACGAGAGAGTTGACCTTTCTGGGTCTTCGTGCCGAGACGCAAGTAAACAGCCTTCTTTTAATATTTACACTCCCCAGTGTACCGCCTGCTTTTGAATCTGGAGTTAAGCACGTCATAACTAAGTTGTGAGTGACAGTATTGAAATGAAAGTGGTGGGTGTATTCATAGAACGGGACGGCTGCAAGCGTCGTAAGAGAGAACTCGTGACAATCTTGCTAGTAAATAAGTGTTTGTTCGCTGATAAGCAACACTGAAGCCGGACATAAAAGCGGGCTTTTCTGTTGGTTCTCTGCCGAAAAGGGTATAAAACCACTGACGAAGAGTGTGGTGACCAACAGCCGTGTGGCTTTCCGAGCTTGTCTGTTCTGTGCACATGCTTCTGTGTATGCATTGTGTAGAACGCTTTATATCAAATTAGTGCAACTTTCTTCATTCGCGCAACCAACAGTGCGTAGCGAACTCTTGACACCCTTCTAGTGACTGAATATTCCTTTATTTTTCAGGGCTATTCCGCTTACACCTTTTCGAGTATTGTTTAGAGGACCCGAAGATTCTACATACCCTTTGCTTAGCGCGTTTATGAGTGCTGCCAGATGCACTGTAGCCCACCGCGTGTTACTTCCCATTCCGTTCATTGTTGCCGTCGTTGATCCCGAACCAGACTGAAGCCAATCACTTAACACAATTCCATAGGTTGATAGAAGTGTAAGGCTCGTTCTCCAACCTTCCCGCCTTGTGATTAATATCACTGAACATATACTTTTACGCCAATTATCGAAGGTTAGGTTGTGCACTCTTTGACATGGCGCGTAATTCTAATGCAAGCGTAGGGTTATCGTTCATTCGCTGTGTTCTGCTTAACTCGGATATACGGGATACTGGTCTCGCGTTCAGTTATATATACTCAGGAAATACCTCACACCTTATTCCACTTCGTTGCTTATTGAAATTACACCTCGACTGCTCTTCAGTAAATTCTTTCTGATGTCTTACTGGACCAGGTTCTACGTATACCTGTTTGTCCACTAGAAGTATGTGAACAAGCTCTTGATGACTGATAGAGTGTTCAACATAAAGCACATATTGGCTCTAGTTCTAAGCTTATCCAGTTCACGCTGGTACCTTTTGCATCAGACGTCCTCAGTCTAAATAACTCGTGATCTTCTAAGTACCAGTACTCCCGCCTACTTCGAACTGTTTGAACTTAGCCTACGCACAATCACTCTCTCTCTCTGCTCAGAAATGACTCAGTTTGTTTAGCCAACGTTTTTGCAGAGCACACTTGACGAGGACTCTTCTGATCTGCAAGGCCACTGATGGGCCTGCTGTCCGATTGGTTGTTAAATGTGTATATGTTTTTGGCATAATTGTGGTTGGTTCAGCTCGTCGATTTTTGTTAGAATTTCCTTCAAGCAGACCACCAGCCTGTACTTACCAAGAGATAATCCCTATATGCCTGTTGTGCAACGTGCAGAAACTAGTAGAAATACTGGTTTGCGGTGTGTGTGGGATAGGAACTATGTTGATCTGCTGTACGCTTTATACATGACAATGTTTGCTCAGTTACATCTTATTTGGTATGCAGGCGTCAGTGACGTTATATGTAATACTTGTTTGTTCGTGTGCGCAACGGCATTATCTTCTGCCTCCCTAACTCGTCCAATGTATCGGTGTCGAACCAATACCTGTGAGACCGCCTGCAGTTATCGCACGTTGTAAGCTCGGTCTATCATCCTTCGTGTTTGTCTAGCACCTGGTTCTCGGTAAGTATATCTGAGAACAAATGATATAATGCACATCTCTCCCTGATACTGGTGAACGCTAAAATGCCTAAAGTGTTTTCCAGATATATTTCGTTTATTCTGCTTCCGCTTTACATGGAATATTGCATATATTTAGCCCAGTTGCTGCTATTAAATATTGCTCACGCCGTAAAACAATTCTACCGCAACACGCGCTTCTGTTAGTTTTCTTTCAGTTGCGGCTTACACCATTCGTGGGCCATCAACCCTCGTGGATTGCACAGCTAAAGGACATCGCAGCGTTTCAAAACGCCATCGTGGAGTTGACGTAGTTCTATCATGTCGCAGTGTCATGGACAAGGTGGACGACATCCGGAAAGTGGCTAGGTTGGTTAAGCCCCACACAGTACCCAAAAATGCGACTGTCGTCCCTACTAGCCCGTCTGACTGACATCTGCCGAACGGCTGGCGGGTAGCATGCAGCCCAAATGGACGCTGATGCAAGAAATGTGGGTCAAATGTCTGTTCACGAACATACAGAACACGCGCAGGCGCCCTCCTTCACAGTCAACCGACAATCCCAAGCGTATTTAGGAGGTGTACAGAGGACATATGCTCTAGTTCTTGAGTTCCGAAGGCACTATCAAACTTGACGAAGTGTGTGAACGAAATTACGCGTTAAATTCAGGCCTCCGGTCGACATTCCTCGTTCATTTCACTGAGTGGCTTCAAAGAAGAATTGCTTCGCCTCAGTTCTCGCTTTCGCTGGGCGTCCGCAATGCATACAAACTCTGGCCACTGTCAGCACTATCAGCAGTGAGGTGAACGTACTCCGCTCTTCTGCAATCCTCGTCTCTTCAATCAAAATGATGAAGCACGCCAGCTACCCAACACGCTGTGACGACTGACACTGCTGGTCCTCACAATTCTGTTTCTCACAGAGACCATGAATCAAGCATTTCTACTCCACCAATATTGGCGTGAAGATCAGCTTCCGCCCACCTTAGACTAACGAACCAAACGCGCAAGCGCAGTCAATATTACTTGTGACGAAAGATACGCGCGCTGAATTTAGACCGTTGCTTTATCTTCTGACGGACGTGCATAGTGGCAAACATTTAGGTAGTAACTTTTAGCGTATAGTTCCTCCAGCGCACTCAACTGCTAACGAATGCGTGACATCATAGGTATTCAACCTCATGACGCACTTCTCTGTTACCTGGACCTGTTCGAAAGTCCTGTGTATCGTAATGACACTGCAAATAACAGCCTACTACCTTGTTACCGTCAGCTACCGGTGCATCGGAGCTTCACATCATTACGGCTGCTCCACCGGCGTTCAACAAGGCCTGCCGGTTAACGCCAGACAGAAAATAGCGTGCGTCCGGTTTGGACATGTATCTAAGTTTGGCGTCACCTTCCTGTTGAACAACCACCGAGTCTCACTTTTCCGCATGGCGCCGAGAAAGCCGGAAGGCAGGCAGTTGATTGAAGATGACCGCACGCTTGACAACCTCATAGTTACTCCTGTCTCACATATTGACGACAGAATTGCAGGTCCTGCAAGCTCTCTTGTATTCTCCAAAGGTGATCTGGCTCGTCCCCAAATGCTGCCGGAGATAGCACGAAGACGGTGGTAATTACAACATTCAGCTTGTTCAGTCTTCTAAGTACGCCTTTTGGTCAGAGAAATGCCATTCAACTGTTCTTATACGCTAGCAACATCACAAGCGGCTCGGAGTTTCACTCATTTCTACTTATTTCCACCACCTCCAGTCAACGCCATGTCTACCTGAGACAGCTATTCAAAAGACTTGCGACATTCAACGCCATTGTTACCGCTGACAGGCATGTTGCTGTCCAAACAACAATCATATTATTTGAACGCCGCATCAACTGGTGCATCACTCACCCGCAAACTAGTAGACAGTAGACCAACAAAACTGTTGGTGCCGTACTGCACGAGTTGGTTATTTGGCTCTGAAGCCCACTTTCATTTATATCCGGAGGCTTACTGCTTATGGAAACCCAACGCCGCACGTTCATCCGAGTAGTAATGTATCTACCTTGCACTATTCTGCCCTCGGTATGATCTCGGAAGACAGTAAGCTGTGCTCCTCCTCCAGAAATTGTTGCTCTGCTTCTTCTACAACACCCTCAGCTGCTCCTGCTAGAATTCATATTGCAGATTCTCATAGAAGTGCGGTACATTACTGACACTGACAACATTATGGCTGATGTCTTGTCACGGACACCAGCAAATGTTACAACACCGCCGAAGACTTAGTGGATATGGCCAGTGCACAACGTATGGACACGGATTTTCCCGCATCTTTCTAGCAGCTGTCTTTCCGCCTCCACAGTCCTCCATTACCGGGAGCACAATGAAAGATTTTGTACCTGCTCATGAATTGTGGAGGGTAAGCGGCACTGTAAAGCGATATTAGCCAGGGAGGGTGGAAACTAAGGTGCCGAGCAATTCGGAAGTATTCAAAGTATCGTTGGCGTGCATACTCCAAGAGACGTGCAAATAAACAATATCGATCATGAGCAACAAACGGACCACAAACAGGTATGAATGCCGTCTTATGCACATTGCAGGATAACACTTCTGAAAGTATTTTAATTATCGCATGACCAGCTGGCAGAGCTTCTATGCTAGACGGTGTGAAGTGTATCACTTTTACTACGGTTATTGTAAACACTCCCACGACTGTTAACCAGTCTGAACGGTATGGACCTCCAGGTCCCAAACTTTGAGGATTCTCCCCTTGGTTATTTTTGGGCGCAAATCCTGATTTTCTTCGACAGTCTTCTGCTTTAACATAACCTTTCACGTTTGTTTAAGTCTGCTTAATCTCGTTTCAGCATTTTTCAGTGAAATTTGAATGCCAACTGTTCATTCCGTCACATGAGCATTTTCCCGGTGTCTTCAGGTTCATGTTAAGACTTTTCATTTTATTTCAAAACTGTTCGGTTACTACCCTAATAGAATCGGTTTCACGGCTACGATTTTTATCCTTGAAAGCTGCTGTTGGAGCCAGTCCAACAGAACGGTACCCAGTCAGCACTTACTATCGGACACGGATCGGCTATGAAAAACAAAAACGTAGTGCGTTGACCCAAGTGTATTGGCATCGGCCTTCGAAAATACAGTGATCGGGAAACCACATTTAGCTAGCGTAGCTTGGAGCGGTTTGTGTTTTCAGCTCCGAAACAGATGTCAAAAGAATGATAAATTGACTAAAACAAAAGCAGGTGAGAATCAATACTAGCAATATGTAAGATTAACTTTGGCCACCAAAAATTTCATTCATCACGGTCGCTGCACTGCACATCAGAAAAATGCCACAGATTTCTTTCACATTATGTGACATTCAGCGTGATATTGTTCCGTCTATGGGATTAGTATTGTCGGCTGAAAGTGCATTCCGTATTATTCAAAATGGGCCGTTTTCGGTGCTGGTCCAAAATGGAACCTTGGTACTTGACTTGGAGAGAAGCTCTCGCTAATAGCCCCGGATTTCTTACCGCAGCATTCAAGCCCAAATTAAATATCAGCATAGGTGGAGAAATTTTTCCTTCACGTGCTGTTTCTACGCCTAAACTTTCCAATCATGGAGACGTCGCCGACAGAAGTCTTCTCATTAGGTGACAATCTGTTAACAGATTTCTCAACGGACCGCAAGTCATGAGTTCGTGTAACGAAGGCCAAGACCGCTCTCACAGAACTTAGGAGACGTGTCTGGAAGAACCACAGCCCGAAGACCGTCAATAAGGTGATTGTCCATCGCTTATTGACACTGTCTACGCTGCTGTGTGACAGTGGAGCTCCGAAATTTTGTCGACAAACCATACGCTAGCCGAGCTATGCCCATTTGCAATTTCTGAGCATCTGCGTTATACGGTGGTTGGACGTGGTTCCGAGCTATTCCAGTAGGCAGATACGAACGGAATCGAAGCCATGCTGGTGCCTAATCAGCTTTGTTGGTCAGATCGTATGGGTTGAAAAGGCGACAACCTGGTTTTAAGAAGGATGCCGTGCGGGTAAGTAATATCGGGTGAGCGGATAGGATGTTAGTCGGATAAACCCTCCGCGCCGTAACAGTAGCTTTAAGTCTTGGAAAGATTTGGCGTTGGCCTAGACGGTCTAGAGGAATGCGGTCCGAACGGGTGTCCTAAAGGTCAACAAGCAACCATAGCGCGGCCGCGAACTAAAGCACACGGTTCTCAAGAAAATCGCCTCTGATCAGCAGATCATCAGCTTTCACGTGGTATACCATCAGAGAAGCGACAGAGTTCGTCACGCGCAAGCAGGTTATATTACGCACATTCATTTTACTCCAGTGCATTGACCAACGACGCACACCGGTTGGGAGATCACCCGCTTTCTTTGAAATTCTAGCTTCCTTTTCCTTTGGCATTGCCAGTGTAGTATGTGGTGGCTTCCAGTCTGTTTTTCAGTTCAGCCTTTAATTTCGATTTTTGTACTTACCCTCTCTAGAGTGCAGTAATACGTACTTCCACCCCCTTCGTCATACGTTGAATATTCTCCTCCTCGGTCTAAATCCTAACATCGGAGTCTGTCCGAGTGATTGAGGGTTCCACCTTTGAGCCAGACTATTAAGTGGCTAACGAGCATTGTCGGGCTGATCACAAGGGTCTTACCTGAAAGTCTCCTGGTCTTATTTTCATGGGTTTATACCGGATACATGAGGTGTCAATAAAACTACAATTATTGGAGCAGGATACACTCGTGGCAGTAATCAAGCACAAGTACCTTTTGGTTTCAGTGAACTTGACTGGCCAAGCCTTGGAGGGTGCAGCCGGTGCCGTGTGATAAAAGCTGGTAATCATATATCTTGCCTGTTTGTCCCTCGGTGATTAATTCGCCCCCTTTTTGTAATTCAACTCTTTATTCTCGGACCAACGCGGCCAGTTAAATCGCGCACGATTTATTCTTTCTGGGAGATTTAATCCAAAGTCATTTCGAAAGCTTTCTGCTGCCTATCTGTCAAACCTCTTTTGTCGCGCAGTCAGCTCTTATCCAAGTCCTACTGATGGGCCTATGTCCACTTGAGCACTTGGCCTTATTTACACATTTTTATTGTGATTAAGCGATTCTTTAAACTGGCCATTCTTGTGTAATTCGTTTTGATCGGACTTAGTATCAAACGTTTTGCTGTACCTTTTTGTTTGGTAGAGCGATGAAGTTAACAACGAGCTAACAATGAGAGTGCATGGTGTTAGTAGTGAATAACTCCTCGCTAATTTGTACCATCTACAACCTGCAAAACAGGCGCCAACATCTGACATGAATGTGACATACAATCTTGATGACATTGGACTGGAAAGTAACTACAGTTAAGGGCACCGTGGGCAATTAGCTACAAAGTTCCGTGACGACTTCCAGTCGCAATTTTGTTGTTAATCACCGTGACCCGTTTGCTCTATATACTGCTTAATGTGATGAGCATGAGTCGTATCTGTCAAACCCTGAGTCAGCAACATGACTACGAGAGGGTCAGTAAGTTTGTGCAGTTGAATGAACCATTAAATGAACCTATTAGGTCTTCCAGAAATCGAAGTGGTTCAACGGCGTGGAAAACAGGTTTTTACCAAGACGTATGGTTTGGCGTATTAACGTCTATGCCAAACAGTCAGCTTACATGCATTCCATAGTCATAACACCACGATCCCGTGTTCTGTGTGTGTGTGAGTCCCTTACAAGGCAGAATGTTCACCTCGTATTTGATTAGCTATTAACGCTCATGTAATAAATCGCGACAGTGATCGGTCTAATTCCAACTCGTTCACTGATTTAGTGTCCTTTGTGTACGCTTACTGGGCACACTGCACACACATTAGTTCATGACCATTACCACAGCTCTGTGCTCTGATTTATGGTACAACGTATGTCGTCGCCCTCAATGTTCACTTCGATGAATGCATCTGCAAAATTTTGGGTGGACCCAACAGCATTTCCAACGGCGGGTTCTTGGGTTACATGGAAAACGACATTTAAGGATTGCTTGGAGTTGCTCAATGTGTTGAATTTATCGCTGGACTTGACAGTCAACTGAACTTATATTTCTGCAATCGCCTGGGAACTGAAGGGCGGAGACAGTTTAGCATCCATTCTCTGCGTCATGAAAGCACCTTGAAGGAGGCTTTAAACACTAGTAAGAAATTACTTCAGGAGGTTACCAACGCACACGCCTTCGAGCCTGCCTTTCTCGCATAAGTCAAAAAATTGAAGAACCACTGGAAGGATTCAGTTCTCAACTTGTGAGAACCATCCGACAGTGTGAGTACTGTGAAATACTTTCTAAGAAACGTGAAGAATGCATGCTCATGGATAAGTTTATCTATAGAGTAAGAAGTGAAAAAATCACTGATCCTCTCTGATTTAGGACGCATTCAAGTTATCTTGGGAGAAGGCATGTGAAATTTCCCATTTTAAAGAACAAGTTCGACCACAATGCGAGATGTTCCCGAAGTCGCTACGGTCTCTATTCGGGGTCAATCAACAGCGAGCTATACAGGCAAAAACATCGGTCGAGGGAACACATGAATCTTTAAAAGTACATGTTGCATTGTCACACTTATAAAGGGTAGCATCATTTTTAAGTGCATGGAGGTACGAGCCGTTGCGTGTTGAAGCCGCGACTAATCAGGACGCATCTTGATTCTTAACACGGATGTGAGACACACAGGCGACCTTGACGCGTATACAGCGGTCAGTTTCAGTGATCAGAAGCTCAAAGCCGTCAGCTGCCTTCCAACCTTCAGGCAAAAGTCTCCTGTTTGGATCAGCAGCACATCGAGCAAATAATTCGGAATGTCCAGCAAGAACTGCTAAATGTTCGAGTTGTTCTAAGGTTAGTCATTTTACAGAAGTCTGCCGTACACGCTGGGAACATTTACTAAAGTGAGGTGTTACTGTTCCAGAAGAACTTCCTACCACAAAAACGATTTATGCCTTACTTTCGGGCGAATATGCTGCTGTTTTCATGTCGGTTAAAATCCAGGATTACCGCGTTCGGATGTTCGAACGATTCATCCCCTATCTTCTGCCTTAAGACTGCCTCTTGAAATGGAACTAGACTCTACATCTGCATTAAATCTAACTCCCTATTCATTTTATGAGCGTCACCTCAAACATCCACTTGCGCACGCGACGATTTACATATTCGACAGCTACTCCAATGCATCCGAGAAATGAAGGGATTTATATCACTCCAACTATGTTTTG
>QNGE01010103.1:0-11064 GCA_008508345.1 Paragonimus westermani
AGCCACAGTCCTCACGAGAAGCCGCCATAGAGTTGAGTTTGGATGCTTTGAAGTCACCCGTAATAGGAAGATGGGAGAAACGCGGAGTAGACGTGAGTCTGTCTAGGGTAGTAAGAATAGTCTCGTCGTCGGATACACCGCATGACGGCGAACGGTACATAACACCGGCAAGCAGCGTTTCACGTCTGCCAATTTGGAGTTCGTCTCAGAGTCTGTCGCATTTATTTGGGTAGATAAATTCCTCTACGACAGCCGGCACTGGGAGCTTCTGGCTTAGGAAAACGGCGCAGCCTCCCATGCATCCACGGGAGGAGTCAGTCCGATACGAAGAGTAACCAGGGACATGCAGTTCATTATCAATGATAGCCGCGGGTCTCTGTGAAAGCGAGAATGTGAGGGCTTTTGTTGTGGACCATCTGTCTGATTTCTGGTAGTTTGTGCAGAAGGCTTAGACAGTTGGTGTACACGCACTCCAGGGCTACTTCCTTGTTTGGCTGGGTGCAAAATGAAGCAGAGGTGCCGGAGGGAAAGCTTGGGAAAGTGGCCTCAGTTGTGAGGATGGTGCGTAACTGGCGGCATAGTTTTGTGAGCCCTCTTGGTGGGTGGTGACCGTTTCATCACAGCCCGGGCATATGCGGGCGTCCCTGTGGGACGTTTCGTCCGCTTCTGTTGGCCCAAGATCGATGACCCTCGGACAGTTCTCGCTTTCAGAGCTTCTGGACGGTGATGTGCGGTTTTGCACACTCGAAAATTTGGATAGGGTTGTAAGTTGGGAGAGAAGATAGGACGAAATAGTCCCGATTCGGCCGAGCAGAAAGATACCGTAATGGGACATGTTTGGGCTATTTTGGATGCAGGGAGATCCCAGCAGACTCACTGGGCTATAGAGCTTAGAGATAAAATATGTCTCAAGGGAGGTTTTCTGCGGTGAGATGATTGGGGGTCTAGAAGGGTGGTGGTCCTTAACACCTTTGGGATCTGCTCTTCCGGCCCCTTGAATATCCACAGGCGCTTGAAATTCCAAGGGGGTTGGGGCAGTAGCCTTTGATGCGGGTGTTTGTGGTGGTCCATCCGAGGACACTGGCCCCCTCTTGAGAGCAGCGATAAGGACTTTAACGCTAGCCTGGAGTTTGGGGTCGGCCTTGATGCACGGCCTTGTTCTAGCAAACAGAGAGCGCTTTTGTCGCTCCTGCAGCGTGTGATTTAGCGAAACTCCCCTGAGGTTAACGTGGGTTCTCTTTAGTTCAGCCGCTTGTTCCAGTACTTTCTCCGTGCTAATCTTTGCGGGTAACGTCACAAGGAGTCCCAGTGACTTTTCGTGAGATTTGGAGATAAGTCTGCTAGCGGAAACCATCTTTGTAGACTCTGGTGAGAAACAGGCGTTTAGCACAGCTCTGGCTTGTTCCCCTGGAGAGAATGAGGTCGGAAGTCGTCCCCACAAAACAGGCCTCTTCTCCCGGAGTGCCCTATTCTTCAAGCTCGTCGCGACTTCCTCAATTCGAGCAGTGAACAAAGCCACTGTCTCGCGAGCAGCCGCAGCGCCTGAGAGGGCAAAGACAATGTACTCATTCAACGAGCTCAGTTCTAACTTCATGTCAGATAAAGCTCTCTGTGTATCATTCAGGGTTTTGCTACCGTGGCTATTGGTGCGTCAACATCCTTAGACGCCTTGCAGCCACACTTGCACGCGCCTGATTTCTGCTCGCTCGGGGTGAAAAGCAGCGGATTCAACTTGGCCTTGAGTGGGATGCGGCTATCTCGAAAGAGACAGCCTATACAAATTAATGGCCCTTTCGACGAAGTGAGCGAGGCGTGCTGGTCCTCTCTGAGGCCAGTAAACTTAAAGCGGCACCAATGTAGGCATGTCTAGAATTGCATACCTTTTTGAACAGTCATGCGGCATCCGAAATGACCACAAGCACTCGATACCCCCAATCCACCAATGGTGCTGGATATTGTGCGCGCAATTGTATTGTGGTCTGTGAGTAGAGATGACGGTTGTTGATGGAGAGGAAACATAGGGCTAGAAAATAATGCGGATACTATCGAACACATAATACAATACGCAATGATTCATGCTATTCAACAAGAAATAGCAAAAATCGTACATAAACTTTTGATCTACTGGGCAGCAAAATGGCAAAAATACGAATGGACAATGATAGCGAGGAAAGTTAGACCAGAGTTCGAGTTACTCGCGTAGTCGACAGATAGCGGCAGGGATGCCTGAATTTGCATATCATCGGTGTTTCGTATATCTTTGGGAAAACGTTGGATCCACACCTCCCTCGCGAATGACTTCTCAGACCGGGTGGAACCGGCCAAGCGGCGTCTATGGCAAGAAGTCTGAGAACGTTTCCGATTTCCTGATATTGTTGTCCCGAACACCTGTTCCCCGCGTTGAGGGCTGAACAAGCTGTTGCGTTTGATGACGCCTTCCTTTTTTTGCTCACAAAGATTGTGCGAGTCGAGCGGCTGCAAGGTATCACGCACGTTGTCTGTGATATAGAGGTGGCAGCCGTGATATGAAACTTCGTTGGCTCGGTGAGGGTTTGTCACAGCGCGACAGCATCCACCTACTAGACACACAGACTCTGAGGATGCTCTTTATAAACAGTGCGACCAAAGAGAAATTAAACCGACGGAAGACTGGCGCGTTAAAAATTCATAAACATATCATACTGAGGAGCAGTGACAACCGCAACAAGTAAAATAGAACCGGAAAATGAAAGTGAAATTATACTCTGCGTTGAATGAATAAGTGCTGGAGAAGGCTATGAAATGAACGGTCCGGAAAGTTCTGATGCGTGAGTACACGGACGATTCCCAAAAGCAAGTAACATAAACCAGTGGCCGAATGAAAACATGAGTGAATACTCGGTTACCACGGTTACCAACGAAACACTTTTCAGTAGCCTTCAGGCATATGAGGCCACCGAACTCTATAGAACCCATTGTGTTACCATTCGCTGTCGTGTGATTGACGCCGTTAGGATTTTCGATCATATAAGTTGTGTGTATGACTGAGGGGGCATCTCGTTTATGCTTGTCGTGTTTTGCTACCATTCCCGAATCCCGTTGTGTTCTCATCCTTCAGAGGAACGCTGTTCCTCTGCGCCACCACCCCGCTGCACATTACTTCTTGATAAATGAATTCACGGTGAGGTTCGGTGGGCAATAAAATATGCAAAGCAATCGGCTACATACCTCAACTGTGACAGTCAGTAGCAACAGTAAAATTATACCGTGAATTCACAAATCTACTGCCTAAAGGTGAAGAAATATCGCAAAACGAGTGTGCCAAAATAACTCATGTTTCTTTGGTGAGTCAGAGGGCAGATTTGCCACCAATGAAGCACACCAAATAAAAACAAATAAGTCAAGCAACACCCTCTAAACCGGTAAGACAAAGTGTACCGGTGAGTGAATAACGTTAGGTTGCCTGGTCAACCAGGGCCAAATATAAAGTTGGGATAAGAGAGACATCCAGGCAGGATTTCCGAACAAATTTGGCACACACTTACTGTCTGTTGCCTTGGTTACGCGACATTCCTACATTTCTTCAATCTGAGAACTGAATCGAGTCGATCAAGGTGCAGACCACCATCCGTAATGCGCTATAAGAATCCTGCTTGAATAGCCTTACGTTCGTTGGAAGTCCTATGAAAGGGATCCACCATCAACTCACCCGCTGCAAATTCTACAGTACTGGTGGCCTCAGTGGATGACCCGCGCTACAAATATTCATCCTCTTATATTATTTGATCATCAGCCATACTATCATTCAACCCTTGGCAGTGGAGCCTTTATTAAGACAAGCTATCATCGGGCACTTTATAGCGAATAACGTTTCCCTTCTGCGAAGCTCAGTTTCTTTCCTAACTGTTCATATGTAACATGTACTCAATTTCATGGATAACCAGAAGGGGCCCAAAGACAATAATCCAGTCTCAAATGTCATCTTCTTCGGATTCACCGAGACATCCGACTAAGTTAGTATGGCCCTGCCAGGCAAGCTAGAAGCTTTTGGCACCGAAAAAATCCTGTATAAGATTATCCTTTATAATGATAACAGAACTTCGAAAGGGTCAGGTTCCAGGAGTTAACCAAACTTTATATCTCCTCCTTACTCCCGCGAGATCAGTGTTAGACACTCTTTTGTTCTTGATATTACGTCACGCTTCCCTCGAACCGAGCAAAACTACAGATTTAGGGGTAGATGTTGTACTTTTAGACTTGCCAGCGAACAGGACAACATGTCCATAGTCAACACGTATAGATGTCAATATACATGCCCGTTAGTAACAACACAATCATCCTGGTACGCCCTTATCCCATACTTATTGATAGCTTGTGAGTCTGTGTTGTAAACCACCATGCATCAGCTCAGCATGCTAAAATTGTCTGGAAATAACTCAACCTGCTCGTCTCATGACTGCATAATAAACTTGAGTCGAAACTCTTCCTTTTTCTCCCCTGATAGATCACCAGGCAACTTCTCGTTATTGTCAAACATCGTTTTCATTCTACATACCTGCCGTACGGAAATAAGTGACATTTAAATCCGGCAGTAATCGTATACCAGCAAGAGCTTCTAATCGATTTCTTCTCATGTTATTCAACAACAGCTGTTCGCTTATGGTATCTATATTCCATCAATTCACACAATGCTATCTACGTCACATAGAAGGTTATGCCAGAATATCATACGTTCCATTGTTCGTCAAAGCTCACAACATCAGTTTTACGTTCCATCTTTTATCGAGTGATTTCGCCCTCCCTGTTTGGTTTCACTGATATACCCCGCTCGAGAAAACGCCTCATCCAGCCCGGACACTAAAAATTCCTTCCCCGAGAAAGTATATGCGTCCCCACCTCGCCCCCATCATGAAATATTTTATACACATTTTCCCGGGACTGCCTACATGGAATGATGATCAAACTCTTCCCCGATACATCCCTCCATCCTCCAGGCATCTCTTTTTTGGAAGGACCTTGAGCGTCAGGCCACATTTTGGAGTCCCAATTGATGTAATAAATCAACTATTTTATCGAATTGTGCAGATCCCAAGTACTATCGTCTCAGAAGTGTGTAGCCTAAGGTTTCCTGCCTAAAATTGAATTATTCCTTCATACAATGTCTGCTTCGTTGTTCTATTCACATAACTGACTCATTGTACAATTTAAAAATTTGGTACTCAAATGTGTACATGCCTAAAAATTTGTACGTTGGTCACGCTTTCCTGAGCGTGTTTCTCACAAAAGCGTCGAGAAATGTACTATTATTATAACAACAGCCTCTCGCTTGGTAGTTTCATCAATTTTGTTCTTCTCTGCTAACTTGAAAATCTGAAAAGCCAGTGATCCCACCACATCACAGTTTTATCTTGAGGCGACGGAGTGTTAACCACAGACTTGTAGTCGTCCGTCAAATGACGGCAAATGTTTACATATGTCATTCAGTGGAGACTGTGGCAGCGCTTCCGTGGTTCATATCGCAAAAGGCAACCTGGAGAAAGGTCTGGTCATGTGAATATCCACCAATCTATCTTTCACCCGTGACCAAGGTAAGAAATATAAAGATAAAACACCTATCCTTCCTTCGGAAGGGAAGTATGCCAAACGCTGTAAGGCAGCTACTGGAGTGTGTCACTATGGTGATGTGTGCAGTCTTGAAGCAATACGCCTGTTGTTAAACGTACGACTACAACGCTGGTTCGTGAATAACCGCATGTTACCAATTAGTCTAGACTTGAGTTTACTGATCTGTATTCACCTGCATTCGAATGACGCCGCGGCGACACAATGGTCATACACTTTCTTCAGCATGGGACTTGTTGAGCAGTTTTGTCTTAGTGAGTGATAACGGCCGATGGAGTTAGCAGAAGCATTACAGATCGCGTCCTTGTATTTCCCTCAGAAAACATTCCTTCCCTGCGGGATTACCAATACCTCAGATACTCTTTTATCTCAGACGGTTGGCTGCCCCCTCCCCAAAGATCAGCGTGAAGGGCCAAGAAATTCGGACACACCTAAAATCCCCCCTGATTCATAACCACACCGCGTTTCCACTGCGTCATACAGCCCCACTCAATGTGTACATTGCTTATCTTCAGGACCAACGGACATGCGGGTGATGTTAAGACAGACAAATCTATCAGATTCAAGTTATTTGTGTCACCATATTCGAATCCGTGTAATAATCGCTGATGGATGACTCGATGAGTAATCTGCGAGTTATTCGAAATTTGATTCGCGCTCCCTTGTTATCTCCTACATATATTTTTGTTCTATTACTGCCCTGTGCATCACTGTGTGCATGCGATCATCACCCTTTCTTTATCGATTGAAGCAGTAATTTATCAACTGCACTTCATCGTATAGGCATTCTAACCCCTGGTACTCCTGACATCAGTTTATTGTTATCCGTTTCTAGTAAACGTTTCAGTTGTTTTGGTTATTGTTGAGTTATTGTACCGGCCTGTCACTGAAACTGAAATCTGACGTTATAATTCACGCATTTCTCTCCACCCGATATACGCCGGATCCAACACTGCTGACAAACCGCAGATTGCCGACTTCCGTGTTCATTTTGAGTAGCGCGTGAAAATTCAGGGTGGCTGTGGTGCCAAACCCAGCTTCACCTGTACCCCGTCTGGTGTGCTGGCCCCAAGGAGGAACAATGCATTTTACATACAACCTTCGATGGCCATTATGTCTGCATGGGCTCTGTCTGTAGACACAGAATATACCTGTGTGCTTGACCGACACAAATGACTGAGAGTACGTCTACGGGAGGTGCTGCCAAATGCCACTCTGAAACCCACATGAATGCAAATGCTACGCAGTTGCTCTCTATGACCAAAGTCTTACGGGTTACTTGACGTTCACCCTCACACATGACAGCAGGGCCGGCCTGCTTCAACCGGTATGTGCCTTTCGACCTCCTTAGATTTGTTTCCGCAAAAAGGGAGCGACATTCTCTATGAATCAGTTAGGGGAGGTTGCTGCCAACCCTAATGGCGGAGCTATCGTCACGATAAGTGGGTAGTTCTCTTTTACATTTACCTCAAGCAACCAGGTCAGATCGGTCTTGGGTTCTTCTTCCCATCGAGACCTTGCTAGTATGGTCATCGCCAGCAGCCTTCAACTCTATGACCAAAGTCTTACGGGTTACTTGACGTTCACCCTCACACATGACAGCAGGGCCGGCCTGCTTCAACCGGTATGTGCCTTTCGACCTCCTTAGATTTGTTTCCGCAAAAAGGGAGCGACATTCTCTATGAATCAGTTAGGGGAGGTTGCTGCCAACCCTAATGGCGGAGCTATCGTCACGATAAGTGGGTAGTTCTCTTTTACATTTACCTCAAGCAACCAGGTCAGATCGGTCTTGGGTTCTTCTTCCCATCGAGACCTTGCTAGTATGGTCATCGCCAGCAGCCTTCAGTTCAATGCCTCAAAAGTTTTTCAGCCTTTTCTTCACGTTGCCCGTCAAGTTCAGCAATGCAGCGGTGCTTGAACCAAATCACCACCGGTAATCCGCGTATGCCAACGTAAGACGCTTCTCGATCGGTCGTTCTTTGCAAGAATGGGAGAAATGGTGCCAATTGGTCAAGGCCATGGTGCTTACCAAAACTGCACCTTGGTTTCAGATAAAACCAAAGGCCACAGTTCCCTACCTTATTTTGCTCATTCCGATTCCCTTTGCGGAATGCACCAACCACAGAGTCCCTCCTAGGCCATCATCTACGGATTCAGTGGCCACAGCAAGGGTGACCTGAGGGATAGGACCGACTCTTTGTCAGCCTTTACACTTCCGAACTCCGCAGCTGTCATTACGCCGGTTACGGAATATTTCTTCTCTAAAATCTTTGGTTGCAACTGTTCGCTAGGCTTTCTTTCTGCAACTCAAAAGTTCACACCAGGTCTACTCTACCATGGTGTCCCCGGCTAAAGCTTGTCCTCGTACAAAAACCCACGCAGACGTTGTGGGCTGGAAAATAGCAAACCATCTTTCCAAAGTATCTAGAAATGATGTGGCAAAACTGGTGCCAATCACCACTTGCCGAAAACATGGGGCTCATACCATAGGAACGTTCACATGTGCAATCACCGATGAGGTGCGGGTCACCTTATTAGAAGAATCTCACAGTTACTTGGTAGGGGGATGATCACAGCAAATTTGCCACACGCTTCGCCCCCTTTGGTTATTCCTCTTCTTTTCCAGGCTCACTCTTGCGCTCTTCTGTCACCTTTCTCACTATCTTAAACAAAGAATTAGCTTTCGCTTGCATGCATGCAGACTGCCTGAGACTATTTATCACGCTCCCAGAAATCCGACCATTGTCTTGTGAGACAATTTTTCACGTATTCGCCTTTAGGAAGACCTGGATTTTGGTGGGAATTGGTTGTAACGAATTGCAAATTTGTGGGTATTCCGTCCACGGCGTCGACTCCTGCCACAGAAGAACGGAGGGCTATGCGGCTTTTCTTAACCTGATTCCCCCGACATCCACTCTCATCGGGAACTTTTGGTCTTCCGGAAAATGCGGTGTGCTGTGGCCACGGGTAGCACTGCATTGCTAGGGTACACCTTAGATGAGGTATGTTTACCGTTTTGCCCCATACAGCACTTTCGATAATGATGTTTTTCCTTGATGGCCTGGGAACCGTTCTAGCACTGCAATTCTTCTTTCCCACAATTATTTGAAATGATCGCGCATATCTAACTTGCTTCACACATACGCGTTGGAAAATATATACGATAGCGTTTATCACTGTACATCCTATTTTTTGTGGGACTTCAGCTCACCGAAGATGAACTGGTCTTCCATATCCCATTTAAACCTAGAGAACGGATTTTTGTGCCCTATTTGATAAGGATATGGCAAAAAGCGTGAGCACAGTTTATTGGCACACCGACGCAGTATAGTCACGATAAAACTTTTTTGCTGAAACTAATTCTCGCAAACTGAAGTCCTTTAGTGTAGATGGGGGTTATGAAAAACCCCCACTTAGACGCAGTGACCTGTCATTACAGAATTTCGATGGTACTTTCGACTGGTTGTACCGGCTGACAGGAATGTGTAACTTGAGCAAAGTTGATTTCTACGACCTGAGAAGCTATTCACGTTCACACCTTTATTGTGATTTCTGCTGATCTGAATTATAACGCGTTCCAAGGAGCAATTCAGAAAGCGGATAACTTGATCATACCGGGTAAACTATCAGCTTTTTCTTCTCGCCCATCCCTTTGGTGTAGAATGTGGTCTCGTTGATGTTCGTTCTCGGTCGTTTACGAAGTTTAAAGTTACAGGAGATTCGAAGGACCTGCAACCCCTTCGTGTAGTTCGATAAGGGTGTGAGCGGGAGAAACGGAAACAGACTAGGATCGTACGAGAGAATATCCTGCTGGAGGCACACGTGAACGGAAACTTTGTTTTTAACCAAATGCGTCGATCAAGAATGAACAAACCCTCGGACGTTTCTTTGGGGATGCCCAGCGGAGAGACTGCTTCTGGCCCTCTAGTAGTTGTCACGGCATTCAAGGAACACGATTAGGTGGTCGTCTACATTGCACCACTGAAGTGGCATCCTACTGTACCTCCGGACCAACTGCACCTCTCTTCTCCTAACCTTCGGCAGCCACCCCCTACTGTTGACTTTTCCTTATCAGGAGTCGGAAACCCGTTATCCGTGATTAATCCAAGTAGTACGATGAGTAAAGGTGAGATTCACCCTAGGATCCTCGAAGAAGTGACAGTTAGCCTGAGGGTATTCTTCCATGAACTGTCTAAAAAATATTCTTGACTGGAATTTTCTTTCTTGCGGTGAAGGAAGCCGCGGTTACGTGGCAACAAAGCACCGCGTTGGCCTTTGCCAAATCTGCAGCTCATGCAGATAAAATCGAGATGAATAGGCCAGCTGCTTGTAGCGGTGTTCATTGGGGTGAATGCATCAGAAGTGATGACACTTGTGACAATAATAACGGATATTTTGCACCCGTACCGGCCAAAGATGCTCACTGTCTCAGTCAGCGTCCGCTGAGTTCCAGCAATGCTTGATCCAACAGGTGCATTTGTCAATGGGGACAACCAAAATACAATGTAAGACAGTTTCCAGTAATTCAGTAAGCAACGACCTGTTATGTTATTTGGTGAACAATACCAGTAGTCTTATGCGATTTTTATGCGCTGGGCACCAAAAGAGCGAAGACGTGAGGAGGCGGTGACTGCGAGAAGGTATGAACCAAATTTCGAGTTACTCGCGGAGCACTTCTTTATCCAAGTGGCTGACAGCGGTTGAAACGTCACAAAAAGGAGCCCCACGAGCTCTGTCTTCGAACCCCACTTGGGCAGCATTTTTTTACTACAAAGTTGTCAGCCGCTGGAGAGCCATGTCTTCTGGGTTTGTCAGTGGCTGCTATAGGGCTCGTTACAAAGCGGCGTCAGATTCCCATCTAATTAAGACCTCGACGTAACCTTCATGAGTTATGCAACAAACAGCCCCCCACTGGTTGTCTTTCAGATCAGCGAAGGCCGGCCGGATATGTAAACCCACCGGAAGTGAGAGAGTTGGGTCTCTACCGGTGAATCCGTCTTACAATCTTACAATCGCTGAAACCTTGAAAGCGGCCACTGACCGCAGGCTTACAAAAATAAGATTCTTCTCTATGAATGCGAAGTTTATGAGGCATTCCGGTCACTGTAGTAGACCTAAACACTGTTAAAATACTTGAGAATGAACGCGGAACCGAAATGTAATGAAACCAAAACGAAATGACTCACAGTAGTTCGTGAAGGTGCGTTAGTGTATATATTCCACTACACAGAATGAAATATCCGACGGATACGATTCGTATTGTTGCGCCTAAGATATTTCTGCTGAAAACAGATGGTTGGTTTCACTGGTATTTAACCTGTATCGAGCGACACAAAACGCAGAGGAAAAACACGGCTCACGACCTCGGAGGTAGATTTTGTATTACTGATTATCGAATCAATCGATTAATTTGGTTGAAACGTGGATTTCAGCGATTTCAGCGATTGATACACGGGTTCGAGG
>QNGE01010105.1:0-11058 GCA_008508345.1 Paragonimus westermani
TTGAAGTAAGTCTAATCACATAACGGTATTTAGCGAGAAGTTTGGTCGATATGAATATGACTCCATCAACACTTGCAGGTGGTATCACAGCTCAAACAAACCTATCAACAAACCCCATTCTAAAAATATGCTAACCTCCCGTTTCGTACTTGTTAAAATTCAGCACTGGCGCTGTGTATGCTTGCAACCTCCGGGGTTTAAATTCAAGTCTAAGTTCCCACAAGACAACCTTGTTGACCACCACCCCACTGATCTCACACCGACTACAATTAAAACCTCAGCCACACTCGTTTGAGAACGGTGCTTAGGTTGCCCAATGTCCTCAGTCAGAGACACGGTGAAGGCCCCGTCAACAATGGTCGATGATCTTATGAATAAAACGCGTAAATCATATTGAACAGTTCGTTCATAAGTTCAAGTAACCGGAATTTGGTCGCTATATAATAAATTCCACTCACATTCGCCCTCATCCAGGGTCAAAGATGTCACATTAATTCTGAGAACAGGGAAACACGGATACTGAACACGAACGGCCTATCGCCATGGTTGATCACTCAGAGTGACATACCCAAAGTAACTCAGTCTTTGCCGTCCCACTGAATGACGCACACACATGCAGCAAAGTCATAGTAAGTGTGCGTCTGGATGCTATCTTCGTTTTTTTCCTTGAACACGACATTCACTTTCTATCGGCCTTGGCAACCTGTTGAAAAGTGACGTGCAGCAAAAGTCAAAGCTGGGTAAAACATTCATTAGAACTGGCAAGGAAACTTGCATTTCAAGCGTTTCTGTGTGAGTTCTCAAGTTAAAAGAATACAGACGCCCGGTGAGGATAGCGGAATAGAAATATTACGCATCCGGGTCGACCTCGATGATATTGTTAAAGGCAGTACAAAAAACCGCGAGCAACATGGAATTCTACCTCTAGGCTCCAAACATATGGAATTCTTCGCAAAGCAGCAGGTTCAGACAGAAGTGAATTCAGATGCGAGGTGATTTCTGTGGTCGACTCGTCTGAACGGACGAGTCGAGATGCGTGGTGCGTTACTCTGATGAAACCAGTAAGCAATCATTAACAATTCAGCTCACACGCGAGTCACAGAGTGTGGTCTCTGTCCACTAGTCTGGTTATAAGTTAAGTGAGTTACTTTGTGCGTGCCTGATATTATGACTGTGTTAGCCCAAATTAACTTTGGGGGAGTTCCTCAACCCATCAAAAATCTGCACTCGTTACATGCTTCCTGTTTGGTTAGTGTTAGACGAACCCATTTTTCCCCTCCAAAATCGCCTCCTTCCTCGAGAAGACGTTCTTGTCCAATCGGAATAGGCGGAAATTTCGTGAACATTCGTGAGGTGACCTTCGCTATTTTTTTACCTGACTGACCTCTATTTTGCTATGTTCATTGGTGACTCAGTGACCTTGACTGTTTTTTATGTTTGTCCTTCGGCTATCTGGTTCCAGAACGTTAGTTAGTCGCTATGCTCCCTATAAGTACAAATTTATCCTTGTCGCACAAGTTATCGGAGCAGAACAAAGTTGCTGTTTGCACCCACATTTTGGTTTCTCTTGAGCGCAATTAACGGGGACTGCCAGCGTGATTTTCGAGACAAAGATCTGCATTGTTAGCTGTATCAAGCAGGAGAATGCGACTTCCTATCAATCGCCTTGTTATACTGTGGACGAACCAGTGTATTGAGTCAAGGGTTTACAACAGGTGGTGTACCAAAAAAAGCGCTGGTCTCACATGTATATGCACCATTTCTTATACTGGGTTCCTTTTGAGGCCTATGACAAATTTCTTGTTTTATGGCGATTGTTAACCTTATTAGTATTGTGCTTTCCAAATGATTACGGTATAGTTGGGCGGGAAATCGAGTGTCATTTACAGTTTATGCGAACTTCACAATCAGGTAGACTATTTGGTCAGCCACTAACATCTAACTTTTTTCTGAAATGTGACAGCCAGATTTGTAGTAACTCAGTCAAGTTGCCACTTGTATGCTCAAGATTCGCTCGTGATTTGCAGTTATGCACATGCAGTTAGTGTTCATCTAGAGAGTTAGCCGTCTTCATGTATGTATTGGCATATCAACCAAAGGTTTGAAGTTGCGTAATACCGATCCTGCGATTGCGTCTGGTGTCGTATCTAACACGCAGGAGATCGGTTTGTTCTGGTTCGTGCTTGTTTCATGTCGAGAGTTTCAGTGTAGGTTAACTTTTCGTTTTGTTTCTTGGGAGTCTTTTTCATCAGATTGAAGACACTTTACTGGGGCACGGCAATTGAAGACACCAGAAATTTGTTAAACAATGATCTGTTAGTGACTGTCTGGGCTGAGTTCAGAGAAGAAGGTACGTGAAACAACCAGTTAAGCTAGTTAAGCCAGCTACATCAGTACCGCTGTATGTTCACCTCATAATAGTCCGTTAGACTCATATGCTTAGTCCCTCATAAGTAACCAAATTCAGATGTCCCGTGATCGCTGTAACCAAAAGGAGCTGTGCTTTCTAGATTTCCGATCATATCACTCTAGGCAAAAAGAATGTTAACAGATCAAAGTGGCTATTAATCTGGCCGGCACCTGCGATGTTCCATGACCTACAGATTCTGTGTCACCTAAAGAATTTTTTCAGCGAAGAACGGTATTTAAATGCTAACCGAATTGTTTGTAGAACCCAACTGGGGCTGACGAAAGTCTCACACTGTTAAAGTTTTGAGTGTCACCTAGAGAGGGTACTTTGCACAGTGATACTCACAGCTACTGGGGTAGTTGTAAATAATCGTTACCCGTTCTAACTTAATTTTGTACATGGTTGTGTGCACTCTTCTATAAACCTCACCTGTGACTCTGTTTACAAACACACGCACCAACTTTTATTTTACGGATTATCACGACAGTTCACAGGAGCTTCCGCACACTGACTCCTTTTTCCCATTTTCTTCTGAATTGTTGGCCGATTAAGTAAACACGTGTTAAACGTTTTTAGCTTCCTGCATTGAAAGTTGTCTCCTACGTGCTGTGTAGAAGCTTATTTACTCAGTGTCATCCGAATCAGCCTTCTAACTTTTTATCCATTTCACATGTGACATTCTTTTCAAACAGACAAAAGTTAACTTGTCTAAATTGATTCATTTGCTCTACTTTATCTACGTGCATGAATTTGCGTCTGATTGCATTGCCTGTAGTGTAATCACACTCCTAATTTATTGCAATACGACTGGTTAGGCTGTCGCATTGTGAAGGCTTCTGTATGTTGGAATAACGATGTGTGGATCGTACAAATGAGGCGAGTGAATACTTTGGTAACGTTTACCACTTGTCAGACTGAACCAGGAAGGACCAGAAACGCAAATATTTGATGTGATTAGGCACGTACACAAAATAGAATTCACCATCTGCTTTATAGACTTTTCCATCACTGCAAGGTGGTGTTATGTCAAGGAAGGACGATTTGAATTCACTCATTTACTCCTTACATTCGGTCTATATGATACTTACAATAAATGATTTCCACTCATTACTGACGTTTCGGAGCCAGTCTGGTGTGCTGAAGAATGAAACCGCATTTCTGTAAAAATAGCATCGAGAGGTAACGTCACTTCCCGCAATGACCATAGGGAACTAAATTATTTAATAAAATTCAGCTAACAAGAATGGATGACTTTACCAGAATGTTTTCAGTCCAGTATCTACCCCTGAAATGGCGACGCGTCAGACAATTTTCTGACTCGTGAACTGGAGGTCACTTAGGGCGATTATTCCTGATGCTTTGTTAATTTAGTTAAAATATGCCACATCCAATTCATCCACTCTGACCAGTGATGAACAGGCTTATGTTTTAGAACTTGAAACTGAATGTAACACAGTTGTGATGGTAAAATTAAATGCGGCTGCTTTTCCTTTAAACCTTTGTAAAGGATAACAGTATATCCATTCACAGATTACAGAATTAAACAAAACCCTTTTGATTATAACAAGTACAACATGTTATGTCATATTCACGTTGTGACCCCAGGTGAACTGTATTTTTGGTAACATTTCTCCACACTGTATACAAAACACAAACACGTGTCATTTGGTGCCTCCCTTTTAGGAAGCTTTTACAATATGAATATTCTGATTTAAATCGCTTGATAAAAACTCTCTGAGACGGTCGAAAATTTGTGAAATGCATAACTATTTTGGTTCTTACTTGTTTCGGCTTACACAAGGAATTATGTAATAAGCAGCACAACGCACAATATATATTCTTCATGCCTGCTAATCAGTGCTAATCTAATTTCCAGCCTTCATCAGTCAATACATAAGTGTCTTCCTACACCGTCCTGTGACGGCAGAACGAAGAAGTACTATGTATTTGGAACACAGAACAAACTGCAACTTAAAGAATTTCCGTGTGGTTAACAGGAACTGCGATCTGACAGCTATCGATGTTTCGCCTTTCGCCGCAAGTCCACAGGTTTTAACTTTAAGTTATCACGCAACACCCCTGTCCGAAAAGAAGGAAGGTGGGTACGTTCGGTGAAAGATTCAAATACGGTTCACCTAATGGTTAGTTCACACCCGTAAATACCACTTTGGCCAGAATCGATAGAAATGAATGAGGGTGGAAGATTTAGACGACCCTCAAACGGCCACCTCAAACTATGAAAACGACATCACTGATTCGGTGAGTGTAGACTATCGATTCATCACTGAGGCTAATGGCGTGCAACTTAATCTGATTGTGTCCGCTGGATTATTCTAAACAATAAGGTAGCCGGCTGTTGAATGGTAATTTTCAAGCGTGCCTAAAACAGTGCTTAGATTGACTGATATTTTAGTATTCGAACCTGTTGCCAGCCTGGCCTGATCATGAACTGAAGCGCGTGCTACAGTTTTCACCGAGATACGTCCTGGTGAAACCGTTTAACCAGGATACCTCTTCTGTCTATCGCGTTAATAAAAATAGGCGACTACCCATGATTCGAATAAATTTGAAGCAGCCGGTTCACTTCATGAATTTGAACATAGCACTAAGAAGACGGGTAGTAGTAGTTCACCAGCACTTCTTACTGTCCCCTCAGTAACAAACATGTGGGGTCAAGCGGACCAAGCCCGGCCGGTTATGAATAATGCAACGAGTAAACAGAGAGTATACTGATGACAGTTGAATTCGAAGTGACAGAGAGCGAACAACAAAGCGAAACGTCAATACAACGGAATGACAAGAGACCACGCAGCACAGTCGTACGTTCGATTGAGCGAGGTAATTGCCGGTTAAGATACTCGTTCAAACAAACGTTTAAGCGCATACAAAAGTTGGAAACAAAAGGAGTCCAAATAGCGATCGTAACTCTAAAACAGTTAGCAATAAAAGGACAACGTCGCTTCAAACAACAGTAACCAGGAATATGCATAATACTAGTGTGATGAAGGTGAAGAAATGAAACAGCAAACTGGATAGAAAATAAAGCACAAAACTATCTGATCAGCGAAAGTCTAAGGCTTACATATAATTGTTTTTCACACATAGTGCTGATAGACACAACATCAGCGAAACGGGAATGTATGTGGCGGTTCAAAATTCTGGCTGTCTATTCCGGATTAATCGTATGACCAGCGATCAATATATGTCTCGCGTTAGACGAAGCCGCCAGTTGGCGTGTCTTCGGGATGAAGAAATTTGATATTTTAAACCTATTTGGTAAGTTTTCTCTCATTGTACGGTTCAAGCACCTATCTCTTTTGCTTATTCAACTTTCGCTGCAATCATACACGAAGTGGTAGCTGCAATGTGAGTTGGCACCAATACGTTTCTCCCCGTTGATTGAAATTAACGGTAGGTTGCGAACTCGGTCAAAGACTACGACCCAACAAAATTGAGTTAACAGTAAAGCTTACTCGCCATCCGTTAGTAGCCAGTATGTCGCAGATAATTCTGCAACATACTGAGTGTGGGGCACTTTCCACACAACTGAAGGATGGTGCTGTTTTAGGATAGGTTGATGCATATGTTGTCCGAAAATTTCGCATTCGAATCCGCTTGATAAAAAGTGGCAATGAATCAGTTCTCTAAGCGGTTGTTAAGAAACGACCAACAGTCTTAATTCATGGTACCTAAGCAGATTCTCTTCAACATTAGTCCATTTAGGATGCCATTACCGCATCGTACAGTAGACAGATCGGAGTTATCTCCAGGTCATTACACAGCTCTTCAAAACTGATGGTGAATTTTCGAGATGTTTTCGAGAATGTTCAAAAGAAGGTTACACGAGATCACACAAAACAGGTTGCAGCGACAAATGACTGTATGGATCTTTTAAAGAACACGGCGGTAAACATGCGCTTCATGTCTCTTTTGCTGAACACAGGCTTTTGTGTATCATTGCAACAGTGGTGTAACTGCACCTAAAATGATAATTTTGCCCAGCGGATTCTTGCACTAACCATTCGTCGGTGTAACAGGCAAGTTTAACGTTCTGGCTACGGTTACACATTATACTCGTAGATCAATTTTGTACAATATGGAAGCACCGGTGGACAGCGTTCTTTCGAATCAGGGGTACTAACCAGAGTCCTGTAAAAAGGGACAACACGAACGAGTACGAACCGAAAGTCCATTAAGATGTGTAGACGAATTTCGCAACCAAAAACCCAGATGGCACTGACAACACCGCAGTATGTGGCGTTACGTTTGCTATTTCAACCCTTATTGTCGTACTGCCCACCTTTTTCGAAGTCTGCTTAAAGCTCTAGAAGGCTCTTTTTCTTTCTCTTGCGAGGAAAAGCCGAAGTTGAATACTTTGCGTCTTTCAAAACTATTTCAAGAATATATGGCACAGCGAACTCTCAAAGTGGTTTATTCATCATTTAATAGTACACTATGACAACCCAGCTTAGTTATGTTTGTTTTAACACACCTCTGTCTTTTTTTTCTTGAACCACCTTCACTTCCCATTTCTGCATGTAGCAAATCGGACGTTACCTGGCTGAACATTCATAATGCTGCGTTGTTTTTCAGCTTGCCTAAAGTTGCCACTTGTGAACCCACTAAGCACGGAACGCCACGCCAATGTGCAGTATGTGGTGACGGGCATGATTTGCCACGCGCCGGCGATTAAAAAGCATACCCTTGAAGGGAGGACGTGAGGTTCTAAGAAATTGCAAAAGATGTTTTGTTTGCCTATTGCCAAACCGCACGGCCGAATATCAAAGGTGACTTTTATAGCGTTCATGGTCTCTATGTGGGGGGTGACATCATGCCGGGATGCGAACAGGCCCGGCAACTTCGGGATCTGAACTCGACACGGAGAGATCAAGTTGTGGAGTCACCACCTGGCATAATAGAGGGGTTCATCCTGTCCTCGCGCTTGACAGGTTAATTGGGACAGTCGGGACGATTGAAACCCATGCCTTCCTAGATAGCGGCTCTGAAAACACCCTCGTAGATGAATCTCGAACTGACTGATTCGGACTTCCATCAATCGAGCAAACGCCCAGCATTCGTTCATTGGGTAAGTTAAACGTCAAAAGGTGAGTTTGGAAGTTTTGCCTTCAGATAATGAAAGTAGAATCAGGGTCGACAAAGTCTTTACTGTCAGGGGTCATACGGTTAAACCTGCGGGAACTATACCCGACGATGACGTTCGGCAGTTAGCCTAACTTGGCTGGTCAGCTTATCGTCTCATTGGGAGAAAATGAATCCGACCTAATAATAGGCTATGGTGTGCTGTAGGTATGTTTAGCAATAGATCAACAAGCGGGGCAGGCGTCAGCCGTACTCTGTGAAGACTACCTTTAGTTAGACCTTCCCAGGCCTCATGTCGCTATCCACAAACAGTGATGACGAAGTTCATCGCTTGAGGGGTTCTGAGCTTGGACGATTGGTTCAGCGCACGTTTGACATGGAGTTTGTCGGGCGCGAACTATCTGGTGAGGTAACGAATTCCCGTGATCATCAAGGAGCCGAGCGTTTTGCAGAGTCCACTGCTACGCCCAAGAATAGTTGGTAAGTAATCGACTTGCTATGGCGGTCTTCTAATGTAAGTCTTCCTGTTGTCCGAAGGATGGCTCAAAAACATCTGGCTTTGCAAGGTCAGGGTCTTCATCACAACTTTGGATTGGCACACAAGTATAACTGGATTATTAAGGCACATGTGACCGAAGGTTCTATATTGGAAGCTGATGTCAGTGAGGGTAAAAATCTTCGCCGGTGGTACCTAACCCATCACCAGGTGTTGAAGCCGAATAAACCTCGGAAGGTGCCAGTTGTGTCCCAGTGTGTGGCGAAATACAAGGACATCTCTGGTTGCTAAGGCCATTTCTTACAATCAACCTAGTATGTGTTTCTGTTGCGCAAGGGTTCAGAAGGATTTCTTCAGAAGGAAAGAAAATGATTTGCAGACGGATGTTGCTAAAGGAGACAAGCGGGCACTGAACTTCTTTTTTGATGGAGCGACGAGTTAACGACTATATACCGGACACGTGTGAGATTATGGTCTATCCTTTCGGGGTTACTTCTTCACTCTTCTGCGCGTCATTTGGACTCAGGAAGATAGCAATCGATAAGGGACAATGATTTAACAAGCTGGCCAATCAAGTTGCAAACGAGAAGTTTTTACGTTAACGACTGTTTGGTAGTGGTGGATTCACTTGAGGATGCCAGACGTGTCACATCTAGTTTACGTAGAATGCGTCTCTCGGGTGGACTTAAACTGGTGCATTGGACATCTTGGACATCTTCAAAGGAGCTAAGTTGACGGAGTTTTTTGTCTCAGAGTCGCCTGTTTGGGTAGCGACCATGACCGCCAAGCCAAGAGCGGTAGTCATAGAATAGCCGTGCGTCTTATAGGCATTCTCGCCTGCACGTCAAGCGGACGAAAATGTATTCCAAAGGATTGACAAGAAATGATGTGTAGTAGTCAAACCTTTTGTCAAGCCCGCAGGCCTCGTGGGCTGAGAGGAATTACACGCTGACATATGCTGACGATGCGTGTTCAGGCAATTCTGAAACATCTGCGGTAAAACTTGGTTGTCTATATGTTTGGTAGTCACGGGATGACAAATAAGAGAACGTGCAGACCAGTCTCGCTGAAGACTGACGTTGGTGAAAATACCGACCAACAGTAGTTAGTGACAGAGATCTCAGTGACACGTTCTTTAGACAAGTCGTCGGTGCGATAGTACAAGGAATGAAGTTGAGAGTCATCGCAAGACACAAGGAGGGTTACAGAACGCGATAGCTGCCCACAACAAAATCAGGGGTATGAGACAACATTGGAAAAAAGGAACATAAACATTGAGCATATACTTCGGGGTGACGTCATGCACATATTAAGCCCAGTTAGCACTAACGTCGTACCACATTGAAGACCCGTTGTCAGACAAACGTGCAGTACCAGGATTGGTAACCGGTTGTCCAACTGCTAGATATTGACAGGGTGGAGCATCTTGGATTATACAGATGAGCTTCCAACGCTGGCAAAAATGTCGACCAACATCCTTGAGAAAATCAGCTCTGAGTGTTGCGTTTACCGCATGAATTGTGGTGCGATAGTATCACCAATTAAGAGCAATGACCAACAGGCCACTTGCCTTTCACCTGTGTTGCAGTTGTTTTCAGTTTTAGTGATATTTCTGCTTGGTTTCATGTGACTGGTAATGGGTGTTTTGAAGCTTCAGCGTTGGAAGCGTTAAAAATCAGCAGTCATACTGGCAGCTGTCAGTGTAGTCTGTGGTTGGTGTAAGTATCGTCCAACAGTCATCAGGTTCGCTCATACTCACAGCGCGCTAACACACCTGCCTGATGAAATTGTACGACGGCGTAAATATAGGTGCTGTGAAACCAAAGGTATAATCCTGAGAAAACAATTCACTTTCACGCACGTTAGAGACTAGTGGAGCGTTGACAAAACGAGGTCCAAGTACCCAGTGTGTGTCCACTCCATTAGCCTCGCCGTCCGGTTGACTCAAACCATGAACAACGTCTGAGAATGCAGTACGCATTCACATCGGTAGCTACTCCTTTCGGATGATATTTTTTAACAGTACGGAGAACTAACACATACAGAGGGTGATGAGAAACGTGTATTCGAAGCGTTTTGGATACATTCTGAATATCATACTCAACTCTGTTCATTGTCATGTTGGTTGGAATATTTACCTTCACCGCGAGGGGCGATTGGCGTTCTATACACTAAGTAGTGAGTGACTGAAAAATACATCACCACCCCAGTGATCGGCAGGCAGCTTGAATTAATCTGTCTCCGTATACAGTTCTGCACGGACGCCGCGAGCCCTCAGTTTAGTTGGAAACAATGTAGTAGAGTAGACAGAATTAACTTCTGAAGATTTTCGGTGGTGGAGTGGGGGCATAATGCTCTTTCTATACGCCGTTTCATAAACATCGAAGGTGGAAACAGCCATGTCATTGTGTCAGTTTCAACCATTTCCAGTAACGTTTCGTCGACCAGTATCTACTTGAAATCCTGCTTGAAAAAGTTGTACAAATACCGTATAACCAAGGAAGCTAGAAACGTCATCATACGTGTTTCACTGCCAAATATGCGAATAGTTCCGTTGAAATACAATACCAACATTGTATGGTCGTGTATTTGCATTTTGACGATATCTTTAGAATACCGCAAAATCAAGCACTCTCAGCTTATGGGGTGACATATTTCATAACGAAAATTGCAATGAGCGCAATCATAAGACATGAAAAGTAGGCTGACGCCATTAATGGGCTGCTTCTGCGGGAATGGCGGAAGGATTGCTCACCACCAAACCAGTATTTTGGCACTAACTTGACGATATCCAATTTTCTTATTGAGGTTGCTTGTCTACGATTGATGGACAGCAGGCACTTGGCCTGAAGTTTTGATTTTAACATTTCGAAAAATACGACCAGTGAAATCGGAAGACCGGTTTTGCGAGATGGTAACACCATTTCGTACGTTCTCGTCAGTTACTAACACATAACAGCGGTTAAAATCGAAAAATATTCGAGGGAATTAAGTTCATATATGAAGTCACTGTATACACTAGTCTGTCATTGGTCAAAACCATGGCAGACGG
>QNGE01010106.1:0-11056 GCA_008508345.1 Paragonimus westermani
TTCGCTGACTTTTTTTTCTCAGTAATGTGACTGTGATTTTCACGTTTGCACTGGTTCGGCTACAACATGTATCACAGCTTACTCTGGACTACATCAAGCCCAGATAGGACTTGAATCGCAGTGCCGTTTGAGAGTTCCTAGGTTCACCTCCTAGTTATTCCAGTCTTTGCTAGTACTGGACAGCTCAGGAATCCATCAACACATGGAACATTACACTTTTGCACAGTAGCAGGTGATGGACGGTGTAACAATCATTATTGTGTGTTACTGATGGACGGGCGGGGATTTGGTTAGGTTCCAGCTGAACATTAGTGAAGTAATGTCTTTTTCATCCCATATTGCTCGAGATCCGTCAAGTTAAAAATACCTTTTTCCTGAAAAGAGACCACCGAAAAACTCTTTTCCCGCTCCCCGGAAGGTGCTTTTCTTCGGGGAAGTACTTCGTCTGCTTTCCTGTTGTTAGCCGGATTTTTCAGAGTTGCTCACCGCTAATGCGCCTGCTGTATATGAGCCGAATGCCTAGTGGTGTGCTGCAATATTATCAAGAACTTGGTATTTTACTTTCACGAAAGTTGTTTGCTCGGTTCAGTTTATAGGCCAGTGTGGCGTTATATGATTTGGAATGTTTCACAACACTATTCTGTGACTGTCGGTACCAAGAAAATGCCTACGTTTACACTACGTTCTTAACTTACCACGCTTATTGAAACCCGTTGTATGCACTTTTGTTAACCAACCACTGACCGTGCAAATCCCATTTACTAGGTCCAACCAAATTCGTGCACGAACCTAGCCAAACTGTCCACCTCGAGGTGACACTTGGACAACCGCTTGTCGCTGTGTGCCCTATAGAGAATCCAACGCAGAGACCAATCACTTGGTATCGTTTACCTGGATATCGATTGAACGGATTCACTGAATCCGTGTTGTTCATTCAACGGCTAACAGCGAGTGACGTGGGAACCTACTATTGCGCCTTCCAAGAGGATGAAGGGAACGAGAGACCGTCAGTTGCAGTTCAGGTTATTCAACTGTTGGCTGAGGGACATTCATCCGGTAGGTCATGTTTGAAATTTTCAATGTACGGTTACATCGTGTGTTTAATGTGTCAACATTACATACACATGCTAAATTGGCCGCTACCCAGAGAGCAGACGAACACTAAGGCAGTTGAGTAAGCAGACAGTATCAGTTGAATGTAACAGTCCTCAAATCCTCCTACCGGTCAACAGAGTACTGAGTTTATCAAGTAAACACGCCTGTCAAGAGGCCGTGAGATTTGGATCGCAACTGACGCCACTCGAATCTGTTGACCCAAACTGAGGTTCAACCAACTGTCAACCAGATCTTGACCCAGCTAAACCAGTGCACGTACCAACTAGTCGCAACCACCCCAAATGTTGTGCGTTTGCACCCGGATATCTCAGTGCACTTATTCCAGCCTCACGTACCACAAAATTAACCATTTTTTTCAAGCTCATGACACATGTATTACTGATTTATCTGACTGTTGAGAGGATCCTTCACAATCGTCATTCAAGTCAGACCCGATAAACGTCAGAATTTAAAACACGGGGAGTTAGACTGAAATCCACCACTGCCAACTTAGAGACTATCAGGAACCTGGGTGCTCAACTTGATATATTAGTTTTCTTTTTCAAGTTGACCATCACTCACATTTGATCGCAGCGTTCGCATTCAGATAGACTATCCAGCCAGCCTCTTTCGAAAAGAAGCACTAGACTCGAGTTTCGCTCTCATTAGTTATTCGCCTAACATAAGTCGATTACAAGTGTTGTCTTGATAACTACTGTACAACTTACATCTTATTGTGGCCACCTTTTACCCTGTTTAGATGATTCGTGTTAAGGTGTCCAGACCCTTCATGGTGGACCATCGACCCCAGGGACACAATTTGAAACCAAACGATTAGGTTCAACGATGAATGAATTAATGAATTGGTCTAGCTACGAGGAACATCACCCTTAAATCCATGGAGAGACAGTCCATTTCAGACCGACAATTTCCTCTTAGTGCAGCTAGAATAGTGTGCAACGTATTTCGTAAGTCACACTCAAATCGACACTGGACTACCACCGGTTCTATTTTTGCTTGCACTGAACAGATAGAGCCATTCGGAGTGAGATTCGACGCAGCAACTTTCTTGTAAGGAGCCAAGGCCACTATCAAATTAATTGCCCGCTCTGTCAACCTTTCTTGAGATCAGCCAATAACATGGCTAATGTTGGTTGATGTAAGCGTAAGCTGTGTCCATCCAACCAATGGGTATTTTAACGAGTCACAGGAAACGATTACTTCAGCATCAACTTCATTCAGTTACTGTTTTGTTCAATACCTATAGATAACACAAACACAGTAGCAAAGTTATACCCTCTTTCCAAATCGTAGAACTATCTTCTTTGGCATTCAACCGACAGCAAAAATTGGTCAAAAATCATTTACAGGGAATAAGACGAAAAAACATCATTAAAAAACTATACGTTGAGCGTTGGTTGACTAAACTGTATAGTAAACCAGCTACGCATTACAATGTGAAGAATAACCGCGACAAAATTGGACGGTCATACCAGGTTGCTATTGTAGCGAGAAGGCGTCCAATAAAGCACAATCTTTATTGTCCAAATCGCCAGTCACATGCAACGCGCTCTCTCTCGTTTATGGGTCATAATTCCAACCCACAACACCTCCCGGCTTCCGTTCACACGCCGTGTGCACTTCTGACCGGTTTATGTGTGTGATCGGCGCCTTCTATCGGAGGGTTTTCCGCTTGCCATTCCTCGTCTGTTTGTCCGATTTCGTTGCGCGATGGCTCGTCCGGCTGCTCGTGCTGTCCGCCATCCACCCAGTGCTGGCCTTCACCGTATTCCAACATCGTGTCGAGATGTTCCTCTGAATGTTGGAAAAACCACGCCTCCGATCTGGCCGTCTGTCGTATTTCGCCTGCCCTGCCTCGCCCGTTGGTCCGATCNTGCAAATGAGTGTTTCCGTTTCTAGTCGTGCTCAGACGCTTAAGTAGTGTGTTGGTTTCTCCAATAAAGTAACCTTTGTGTCGTCCGCCTTCTGGATTCACAACACAACTATTAATCATCCAAATTTTTGGGGCAATCTAGCTCCATCTTTGAGCAGGCTCCTTCTTCTGATACTAATCAGCAGTCAGGCAGATGCAGATATGTGGGTATTGAAGCAACCAATGAGATATACAAGAAGGAACACTGGGTGTTTTCTACACATTAACGTGAGAATGACAACTGTGGTGTCTCGGGGTTAGTGTTATGCGCAAATGAGTGTTTGTGTCTGAGGTGGTGTTGAGGCATATATCCCGTGTGCCGATTTCCCGAAGGAGCAATCATTGCGCCATCCATATTGTTTGCTCGCAATAGCAGCTCTTGCTTTCTTGTGTATATGTGTGTATGAGAGAGAGAGAGGGAAGATAGAGAACACCAAAACTTTTCATGAACACGTCACCACTGTTAGTGTACTGTAGACTGATAGTTGTCAATATAGGGCTAGTTCTATATTTCAAACAGTGCGCGACAGTTACTAACTGGAAACTATATTTACTAGAAAACGCTAACATTATCATCAGTGGTGATGAGCTCAGTAGCCCGATCTGATTGCCGTCCTGACCAATGGTAGATCTGGGTTGATCACGGCTCTTGTGTGAATTTCCATATATTTAGTGATCCACGTCATCGTGAGAGCTAGAACACAAACAGATTCCTGCCAACTTCCCATTTCGTGTAATTCGCTACTAGTTAGTGGTCTCTTCTAGTTAGAGTCAACCGGAAGTTATTTTTTATCAACATTTAGATTGGTAAAATTTACGTAATACTCACAGGAAACCAATTTTCCCACTCTTCTACAGACGGATAAATCGTGGGACATCGTCAGTCACCCTTGGCAAGTTCGTGCCTACACACCGGATGGTGTGGTAGATGTCCACGAGGGTGTCGAATCGACAGAAAACTTGTTCCGTTTCACCTACGGTACTGAACATCCCGCCTATCTGGAAAGCACATTCGGATTAAATGGATCACTTGTGAGTTCCACTTGTGATGCCTTCCTCGAGTTGTCAAGCGTTAAATTTTTTTCACATTAAATCTAGTGTAAATAAATATAGTTTTTGAACTTTCCTATTTAGGCTAACAGATTTTCTTTAGGATAAGATCAATCAGTCTGTTTTATTTTCTGTTGTTGAACCAGCTAACATCTTATGGATACAACCTGAAGTTCACCCTCAGACAATTTGGTTCGTCTTCAAATTACTTACCTGGCGCTTTGATAGCAATTCACGTGAGTTACATTTTTTAATCTTTGGAAGAATATAGAGAAACTTTTCACGAGCGTACTGTAATTCATAAATTTCAAACAACCAGTAATCAGTAAGCGCGACTAGACGGTTTTCGTTGCGAACGTACGCAGTAAATAGGCTGAGTATTCAGAGAGTCGACAGTGTCCACGAAATGAACTGTCGACTCTCTGAGCCCTAAAACCCTGAGTGTTGCCATTTCGAACAGGATTGAGCCATAGGATTGTGTACCATGGGAGACGATTCAAGTACAAAGCACATGTCTTCAACCAAACCATAAAAGCCAAAATGGCAGACGCGTTTCCGCTGCAGTACTGTGTCATACTATATTGTGTGTTCGCCTGAGGACTATGCTTGCGCAAAGACTAAGCTGTCTAGAGAAGTGTTTCACACCAAACAGCGTTGTTTGAAGTATCATCTTGTGATAGATTGACACAACTAGACATGAGTTAAAGGGGGTTCTACAGCTGCGTTCACGGTATCTGGCTTGTTAAATGATATCCAGCTATACAGTATAGTACATCCCGGAGGGATGCCACTCATCGAACACGCTTTCCTTCGCAGCTTAAGTTGACGTATCCTTTGAACATGCGCACGTTTTCCTTTTCACAAAGTGGCGACTATATGCAACACATTCTCTGCTGAACTTGTGAGCAGTGAAACAATAGACAGTTTTAAGAGAAGGTTGCTATAACATTTTTTTCAAATCCTTGGTTATATGGTTGTCCTTATTAGACTACTTTCTTCCTGGTCACCTAATCAAGTGTAAGTGGTTTGTTAAGTGGTAGTTGCGTATTTTGTCCCCTAACCTTTTTTCTCATCTCCTAAGAATTTGATGGTTAATGATGAAAACTAGTTTTTCGAGGAATCCACTCATACTGATTTTATGTTCATGTTTATTTTTCTCTCTCTCTGTGTAATCGCCACTTGACTGGTGTTTACTGGTTTGTATGTAAGTGTGGGGGGACACCGTGTGAGGTGATTTTGGTAATCCTAGGAGTCCTAATACGAACAAATAATATTGGGAATGAAAAATTCGAAATCCTACTTACTGCCACAAATGCGTATCGTCCGCACATCATTATACCATGTAGACAAGTGACGTGTGAAAAAGCTCGGGACTCGGACTTGAGTTTTATGAAGTATGCTGTCAGTTCCTTGTTTAGTGGATAACCTCCACATCACTAGTACAAACGGGATCAGAAAAATATTACCAAATACTCAAAACACAGAAAAGAAATAGACGACACGTAATCAAGGGTGCAATACGCGACCGAGATATCTACTGTGAGTGAGCCTATCGAGCAGCCCAAATGCAACCCTAACTTCAGTGGATAATGACTGCAGGGGTATGCACAAGCGTATTTATGCTCATCCATGGATCGCTGTACTACTTCATGTTTGGCGGCATCCGATTCAGATTACCCTGTTACAGTGACCGAAGCCAATGGACGCCTGCGCTTAGCCATCACCACGAGTGGCTTGCGCCGCACCACTCGCGGTTCCACCCACACACCACATAACCAATGTAAGCCCGAGTGGATAAGACCGGGTGGCGCGTGAGTGAGGTCTTTGTATCCAGCCGGCTAACGCTGTTGAGTCAATCGATAGGATAGGCCGAAATTGAAACTCCTATCTCTTGAGAACTAAACAGAGAGAGACTGCAATGGTAAGACTTGCAGTGTGAAGGAAAATAGTGGAAATATCATGCAACAGGCATTCTATTATAGGAGTACATGTTAGTGCACTCTAGAGAAGGTATGACTGGAAGAAAACAGACAGAACATTCACCAGACGGTACACTAACAATGCTAAAGAAAAGGTTGAAGGCCTCAGATATCCAGGTTTCTGAAAAGGGGAGCGGGTAAGTTTCAAACCACGGCAGACTTTGGTTAATGTGAACAGGAGAAAAATGGACAAAATGGATCTAACCTACTTGCCCCTAAATCACTCACTGTCTATTGGCCAACGATGTACTAAGAGTACGCTGGTGACATACCAATCACAAACGGTCAGCACACTCGCGGCCGCACACATCGCAATACAATATATAGTCGCGCCACAACCACCNAGACCTATTGTCGTGAACCGAGAACGCGGATGGCACAAAGGTTATTTAATCGGGGAAACCAGTAAATGGGTTAGGCGTCTCAACCGGACTACGAACAAAAGCACTCAGTTGCATACAACACTGGTTCCGGGACGTCCCAGTCGTCATGGCTGCCAATGCTTAGTTCCTTCACGTAGCGAAAGCCATTCCATGTGATGTTTCCTCCAATGATCCTTCTCCTATCTCTCCCGTATTTGTCCCGCGGCCATTTCGATCTATGCTGTCGCTTCCCTACTGAATAATGATGGTGTCAGCAGTATAGTGCGACCGTCCGTCCTCATTACACTATCGCACCAATGGTTCCCTTGCGTACCACACGCGTCAGGTCACGGAGCGCAATAACTACTCGCTGAATTTGCGCACGCGCGTCCGGGTTAACGTTAGTTCTTCCCAACATATAAAATCAGTGATGCAACATGAAAGACTTACATGCACAACAACCTGGTATTTTCGATTTTGTCCAACAGGATTTCGCTTACCCGCTTTCAATTGTCCGTACAACAGCTGCTTCGGGATGCGGTCATCGCCTATCCAGCGGACGTGACCTAGTCAACGGAGCTGATTCAGCATCGACAGGGCTTCCATCCCGTTCATGTCCGCTTGCTATAGTACCTTAGTGTTCGGAAACATGTCCGATCACCGAATACCTAGGATTAGACCCTAGACGCTGCAAATGAAGACGGCTCAGATATCTCACGTTCCGTTGATAACCTGTCCACGTTTCACTGCCGTACAGCAGTATAGGCAGCACCACTGAACGTAGACACGCAGATTGATGACCATCTTCAAGCTGCAGTTCTTTCAGATACGTCTTTCAAGACGTCCAAAAGCAACACTAGCCTTCACTATACCAGCTCCTAACTCGTGGTCCACGAACAGATCTGTGGACAGGTTGCCACCCAAGTAGCGAAAGTCTGCGCGGCTATCGACAACTTCTCCATTGATGCGAATTTAAGGTGGAGGTGTAGGAGCATCACTCCTACCAAGAAAAGGCTAAGAGAAAAAGAATGTTCTACCTATGTTGATATCTATTCCAAACTCGGATGCCACTGTCACGTAAGCCGTGGCCAGTTGCTGAATTTCGTCGACGCTCTGTACGAACAGCAAGCCATCACATGCGAACAAGAGCATGCTCATGTAGTGAGGAGATACGGTCGCACCATACTACTCACACCACTATTCAGTAGCAGCATNCTAAGGCGATCCTCGATCTCTTCATCTAGTCTACCAAAGCATTGGCAGAAGTAGACACCAGCTGTTCTTGTACGAAGCCAGAAGACTTCATGAAACTGTTGCTCAAAAATTTTGGTACCCTTATAAACCGTCCTGCAACCATTGATGGGACGACCGTGAACAGTCTTCCACAACAGGCCATCAAATGTTCACTTGCTCTCACTCCGGATATGATAGGGTTACAGAGGACGATCGGTCAACTGCGCAACGAGAAGGCTGCAGGCGAAGACGGTTTGTCAGGTGAAACCCTGAAGAATGAGAGATCGACATTGAAACGCGCTCCATCCAGAAGAAGGAATAAATACCACGAGGTTTCAAGGAAGCCTTGATCGTGCAACGCTCCGACAGCCATCTGGGCATACGTCTGCTGAGTTGCGCTGGCAAGATGCTTGCCAGAATCTTCCTGAAACGGCGGAAGGCAGAAGTATCGGAGACATATGTTCCCGATGAGCAATGTGGATTCCGGGCAAGTGGGAGTACGATCGACCTGGCGCTCGCTGCTCGACAGCTACAGCAGAAATGCCGAGAACAATACTAGCCTCTGCATGCCCTCTTCGTGGACTTCACCAAGGCCTTTTGGTTCCGTGAGCCGCGAAGCGTTGTGGACAGTGTTTGGTAAGTATAGATACCCAGGTAAGTTGGTCAGTTTGATTAGAATGTTGCGTGTGAGCATGAGGGTGAAGGTACAACCGTGTGGATCGACCTATGATGGTTTTAACATAGTCACTGGCCTGAAGCAGGATTGTGTTTCAGTCCCAGACCTGCTTAGTCCATATTTGACTGTTATGGCACCAGTTGCTTTTTAGGATCCTGGGGAGGAGGGCGTTGAGGTAGAGTACCGGGTGGATGGGCGCCTGCTCGATATTCGATGCTCCGACACTCTAACCCGGTTACATACCTCAACAATGAGTGTTGTGAATCCAAAAGGCGGACGACACAAAGGTTGCTACATACGTCTGCTGAGTTGCGCTGGCAAGATGCTTGCCAGAATCTTCCTGAAACGGCGGAAGGCAGAAGTATCGGAGACATATGTTCCCGATGAGCAATGTGGATTCCGGGCAAGTGGGAGTACGATCGACCTGGCGCTCGCTGCTCGACAGCTACAGCAGAAATGCCGAGAACAATACTAGCCTCTGCATGCCCTCTTCGTGGACTTCACCAAGGCCTTTTGGTTCCGTGAGCCGCGAAGCGTTGTGGACAGTGTTTGGTAAGTATAGATACCCAGGTAAGTTGGTCAGTTTGATTAGAATGTTGCGTGTGAGCATGAGGGTGAAGGTACAACCGTGTGGATCGACCTCTGATGGTTTGACATTTTCACTCGTCTGAAGCAGGATTGTGTTTCAGTCCCAGACCTGCTTAGTCCATATTTCAGGACCCTGGGGAGGAGGGCGTTGAGGTAGAGTACCGGGTGGATAGGCGCCTGCTCAAAATTCGACGCTTCGGCACCGTAACCCGGTCACATACCTCAACAATGAGCATGCTCTTGTTCGCAGGTGATGACGTGCTGTTCGTACAGAGCGACGACAAAATTCAGCAACTGGCCACGGCTTACGTGACCGTGGCATCCGAGTTTGGTATGGATATTAACACAGGTAAGATATTCTCTTGCTTTTATTACTCTCCGGACAGAAGTGCTATTCTTGCACCTGTGCCTCGGATTCGCATCAATGTCGATAGCTGCGCAGATTTTCGTCACTTGGGTAGCAACCTGTCCACAGATCTGTTCGTGGACCGCGAGTTAGGAGCTCGTGTGGTGAAGGCTAATATTGCTTTCGGGCGTCTTGAAATACGTGTCTGGAAGAACTACAGCTTGAAGATGGTCATCAATCTGCGTGTCTATGTTCAGTGGTGCTGTCTATACTACTGTATGGCAGTAAAACGTGGGCATTGCACTAGCGGAACATGAGCTATCTGAACCGCTTCCATGTGCAGCGTCTAAGGACTAATCCTAGGTATTCGGTGGTCCAACATGGTTCCGAACACTCAAGTACTGTGGCGGACGTGGATGGGATGGAAGACATGCTGATGCTGAATCAGATCTGTTGGCTAGGTCACGTCCGCCGGATAGGCGATGACCGTATCCCGAATCAGCTGTTGTACGGCCAAGTGAAAACAGGTGACCGAAATCCCGGTGGTCAGAAGCGGAGATACCAGGATGTTTTGCAGGTAAGTCTTTCACGTTGTAACATTGGTTTTAGATGTTGGGAAGACTTAGCGTTGAACCGGACGGCCTGGAGGAATACAGTCCGGGCGGGCGTCCGCAAGTTCAACTAGCAATTGTTGCTCGACCGAGAACGGAAGCGCGCGGTACGCAAGAGAATCACGGGTGCCATAGGTGGTTGTGGCGCGACTATATATTGTATTGCGATGTGTGCGGCCGCGAGTGTGCTGACCGTTTGTGATTGGTATGTCACCAGCGTACTCTTAGTACATCGTTGGCCAATAGACAGTGAGTGATTTAGGGGCAAGTAGGTTAGATCCATTTTGTCCATTTTTCTCCTGTTCACATTAACCAAAGTCTGCCGTGGTTTGAAACTTACCCGCTCCCCTTTTCAGAAACCTGGATATCTGAGGCCTTCAACCTTTTCTTTAGCATTGTTAGTGTACCGTCTGGTGAATGTTCTGTCTGTTTTCTTCCAGTCATACCTTCTCTAGAGTGCACTAACATGTACTCCTATAATAGAATGCCTGTTGCATGATATTTCCACTATTTTCCTTCACACTGCAAGTCTTACCATTGCAGTCTCTCTCTGTTTAGTTCTCAAGAGATAGGAGTTTCAATTTCGGCCTATCCTATCGATTGACTCAACAGCGTTAGCCGGCTGGATACAAAGACCTCACTCACGCGCCACACGGTCTTATCCACTCGGGCTTACATTGAATATGTGGTGTGTGGGTTGAACAGCGAGTGGTGCGGCGCAAGCCACTTGTGGTGATGCTTAATCGCGGGCTTCCTTTGCCCTCGGTCATCGTAAAAGGCTAATCGGAACCGGACGCTGTCGACCGTATTTGTTTGCACTTCTGGGAAAGTGGATTTCACGTCAAACAACACACGTTCATCGAGAGTTCGCTGACTTTTTTTTCTCAGTAATGTGACTGTGATTTTCACGTTTGCACTGGTTCGGCTACAACATGTATCACAGCTTACTCTGGACTACATCAAGCCCAGATAGGACTTGAATCGCAGTGCCGTTTGAGAGTTCCTAGGTTCACCTCCTAGTTATTCCAGTCTTTGCTAGTACTGGACAGCTCAGGAATCCATCAACACATGGAACATTACACTTTTGCACAGTAGCAGGTGATGGACGGTGTAACAATCATTATTGTGTGTTACTGATGGACGGGCGGGGATTTGGTTAGGTTCCAGCTGAACATTAGTGAAG
>QNGE01010107.1:0-11053 GCA_008508345.1 Paragonimus westermani
CATTTCACCCATGAAGGTTGATTTTGATGCATTATTAAATCTTGATACCGTTTGCTTGTAGAAACGTGTTTCCGCGTAGTTCTTCCTCATTACTTCCCCTCGACGGACCTTTGTTTATCTGTGCCCCGGTTTCATTTTCGCCTTACCGCTTCGCCATTACGTGGCAGTTGCATTTGATCATATTCACGCGAACCTTCAATCTTGGAACCTGTGTATTTGGTAGATACAGTATCGAGGTTTGTTGTTGTCTTCCCCCATTTGGTTCATCATAGTGTTTTTGAACATTAGCACCTCATAAATAAGAAACTCGCCAATACGACCGTCTATCCTTTTGGATCCGAATCGGTTGCTTGACGGGCTCAGAATTTATAGACGCTTGTTGTTTACTGACGCGTCTATCCTGGATCCAGCATATCGATAGCCGTTGCGAGAAGACTAAGGGTTGCTCGAACAGCCACTGAACGTCAGAGATCAACATCACTTGGCCGTCACAAATCCATGCTCCCACCGGTTTTGAAATTTGTAGCAAACATTTCCGCACTGCAGTCTGTTACTGTTCTTCGAAGTAAAATTTATCATCCTCATCAACGTGACAGCTTTGTCTAGCAGGCTCATAAAAAACGTAACAAAACGGGCTGGAGCCAAAATAACCCGATTCATAATGGCCAAGGTAAGTGAATAGACAGCCTACTGCGTAACCAGGTTTGCGAAGTATGCTTTGANGTTTGGAGTAAGGGTTTAATGTACAGAAGAGAGCACAGGAGACGTGAAAGCTCCGCCTTCTGACCTTATTTAAGCATTCTTCTATTTCAGGTTAATCAAGTACTGGCTATTTTTCTGAAGCCGTTTGCCGCCTTTCAGAATTTAATTTAAAGGGGGGTTGAATTCCTGCTTGCTCAGATCATAGTTGGACTTTCAAGTTAGTTTCTTTGTGATAGTCGACTCAGCGAACAAAAGCGGTATAGGGCACTCTCTTTAATGTTTGCCTACCAGATCGCAAGACGCCCACTGAACACTTAACAAAACACTCTGGCTAGATTATGCTACCTGTGATCTTCGCCAGCGAACCCCCGTATAGCCACCGTATGTGATTCGCGTTTTTTTGAACAGTAAAAATAGCGAGAAATGACCCGCGCACTCAAACAAACGACTTTCGTTGCGAGTTGGATTGTGCTCTTGCGTTATCGCCCCGTCTCATTACCCATATCCTGCATGGAATTCAAACACTGACCATATGACCATATTTATTAACTGTCCTGCAAATGGCTGCCTGGAGTCGTTTGACTGTAGAGTGACAATCAAGATCGCTTGGGATATAACTCGTTCGTGTGACTAACAGCGTGACATTTTGGTTGTATCTCAACTGGAGGCCTACGTTGTCCGGATACTTTAAGATTTTTTCATGTTTAAGTAACATCCTCCAATCCCACAGTTAACTTCGGGAGCAGAATGTAGTTTAATGCACGACGCAGAGAGTCGTTAATCACAAAATAGGGGTACCTGGCCATGCAACTAAAGAGGCCGTCAACAATTTGGACCAAACAGCTGTTAAGCGTAATATACAGTCAATGTCGTGTAGCCCTATAATGTAAAACAATGCGGCGGTCATTTGGATAGACAAACGGTCAGGGTGTCTTGTTTTCTGGGATCAAACTACACGTTAACATTCCATCAAAACAATCAGACGACATGCATCTCGTGAATTTTATCAGTGACCTGGGTACAGTTTGTAAATTCAAGTTCGGGAGCTACCCTTCACTAAGTTACACACTTTGCTACAAGCTAGCAAATGAAGTCTGCAGATTGCTGAGCAGCTGTCTTAGATAGATTCCTTGACAGTTCTTGGATCCTGTTGATGACAGCTGGGGGCAGTCACTATAAGCCTGGTGTGATCTATCCATTACCTGGAAAATCAAGTACCTGGCATCGCAACTGGCTGGCTATTACGCTCAAAACTTCATGTGAGCCCCAAATTGAGTTGCTTCATATCAGCTTGCCAAACGATCAAAGAAGGCGTCTCACACATTCCAGTAAGACATCCAAGGCATGATAAGAGGGGTATCAAATAGACAGTGGTGTGTGTTCATGCTCTGGAGCCGCGTCGTGTCGGCGGTTGATAAATTCCTGCGACCATAGAGCAACCGAGTATCGCGTGTGCGTGTAAAATTCTAAGCTGTATCGTACAGTGCAAGCGAAATTAACCATAAAACAAAGAAATGGACGCATTCTGGTGTTTCAAAACCGTCTTCTTATACTGAGGTGTTTGAACATTTACTCCCGTCGGTGAATATGTGGTTTACGCTGCTCAAAAAACACTGGCCAATGCGTTCCATGCTCCGAACGGTTAGTGGCCACTGAGGAAGGCCCTAACATCGTAAGTTCAAGGACTGCCTCAATTGAATTGTCAGCAAACCTTATAACCAATTAGTGGCCGAGTAACAGATAAGGGAGAGCCTGGCTGTTAGAACGTCTCAGAGGAACCATAGTGAGTGCAGTTATGCGAACAGCTGATATACTCCCATACGTTCCTAAAACGTCTCCAATGCACACGCTATCTTCTCCCACTCATCTAAGAAGGCCCCTCATATAGACATATCTAGACGCATCATTGGCTGACAGTGTATACGTAGACGTGAGAAGTTTGAGGTAGGGCATTGAGGGCTGTCGCTTCAAAGTTTTGTTATTGGATATGCGTTCTGGGAGTTGAACGCATCTGAACAGTAAACACTTCAACAAAGTTAGCGTCCTGCCTAAAACTATCCTTTGCATTGAAGATACGCATTACCGGTAGAGAAAGCGGTTGGCTACCAAGTAACTTGGTTCTGGAAGTGTTAACCTCGGCCCTGAGGGCCGCAAGGATATACGGCAAAACCATTGGCTGGATTTCCGGCTGTTAGTTGAGGCCGACCCCGTTTTGTGGCTATTTTGTTGTCAATGACAACGGCCAGTCATCCCACTGCTGGGTGTGTGATAAGGCTTAATGCGGGAGCAATGACAAGGTAAATTATGGGGTCTCTGCAGAGCGACCACTCGTGAATCGCGGATCACGCCCATTTGTTGTGGTTGCGGGATTTGGGATGCAACTCAGTATTCCAGGAAAACTTGTGAGGCTGGTTATTTGGCGGCACATTGAGCAGATGAGTGACTTTGGGTCACTGGGTACAACAACGAGTTATTTCGGAAAGGCGGAACACATAGTAGAACGATGGAGGAGGACTTATTAAAACAGCTCAACAAAACAGTATGAGGTTAGTTTTTATGACAAAACACCTTACGACAATGAAATTCAGGACTTGGTGCGTTCACCCTGTTTATTTACTAGCTACAAAAACTAGAGCACGTGGAGGAAGCGAGTTGTGATTTTAAGTTCGGTAGAAATGCCACAGATCAATGGCTGGACCAAAACGAGAGTAGGTGAACAACCAGTCATCAAAAACGCACAAAGTAATATGGACACCAGTTACATTGGTCATCACGGTCGCTAAAGCTGGGGGATGCTGACGTGTGGAGGAGAATACACCTTATTTTCTGTTGATACTCCGTCAGATACAAGTAAAGTTCTGGGTAATGTCCTGACTGATGTTCGAAAGGTTCGCCCACAGTTAGCTACCTGTTAGAGGAACTCATTTTTTCCGTCCATAACCGCCTCCTTCCTCGTGAACATTCGAGAGGTGACCTCCACTCGTTTTTTACTTGTCTGACCTTTATTCCGCTAGACTCATTGGTGGTTTAGTAACCTTAACTGTTTTTTGATGCCTGTCCTTCGGTTTTCCTGATTCGAGAATGTTGGTAGGTCACTACGCATCCTATAAATACCATGCAATTTTTCTCCTTGTTGCACACGTTTCGGGGCCGAACAAAGTTGCTTTTTGCACCCGTCTTCTGGTTCGTCTTGGGCGCAATTAACGGGAACCGCCACGTATTTTCGGGACTAAGATTGCCGTGTTAATTACATCAAGGAGCAGAACCCGATTTCCTATCAATCGTATTATTATATCGAGGACGAACCAGCGTACTGATTCAAGGATTACAACACTACCAACAACCCACTAATGGCCATGAAGCAGTGGGGTAAAGATATTTTCATCTTTTTACTTAATTTGTTCACCCTATCACGTATCTCCAGCATCTTTCCACCTCAATGGGAAGAGCGAATCATTATGCCCTCCCAAGGAAGTGCTGTAAGGCAGGACGTTAGCAAATATGGTTTCATCAACCACGCACTGATCTGCTCGAGAATGTCTAAAAGGGTAATAAAGGTACACACTTTTGACTTCTTAATGTCACAAAAACTCACAAACTTTTCATCACACAGTATTCTTAGTAAGCGCTCTTGTATAACACGTCATTTGAAATTCTTGATCCGTTCATCTATGTCTGTCGACGCAAAAAGTGCGGTAGTTATCATACTCTTATACATTTAGGAAGCTTTTGATCGTGTGTCCCTTGAACGCCTTTTGAACAAAATAGCACCATTTGGCATACAACACCCCTTGCACAGCTGGCTTCCGTCATATATCGGGGGCCGCACACAAACAGTCAAAATGAGAGTGCACTTCTCAACAGCAAAACCAGTGATCAGTGGGGTAATCCGTGGAAGCGCTGTGGGACCGTTGCTTTTCCTGGTGCACATAGATGATGTATGCGATGTTATTGAACCCGGCCTGCCCTTTCTGTTTGCTGACAAAATCGAAATCGTTTACACATCCCTCCAGCCCAGCAACACCGTCTTCTGTCTACAAAATATACGACAGGACCTAGCGTCATTGTAGTTGTGGTGCAAGACACGGCTGACGACGGTCTCAGCGAGCAAATCGAATAGCATTGCTCACGGTTACAAATTACCTAGTGGTTCTGTCTCACTAAGCGGTTAAAAGATTGATTCCGCCACTTCCATGAGAGATCATGGAGGACGGTATTCAAACTCCCTTAGCTTAGGGGAACAAGTATGTGTTCAGGCAGTAAAATCCAAAAGGAGAGTAGGCTGTATTAAAAAGACGTTCAAGAATGACGTGCAAGAATGACGCTCTGCAAAATGTGTGCTCAACTTCAGCTTGAGCGTTGCACACTCATTTACTGCCATCTTCGTAAGTCTGGTATGCTTGCGCTAGAAAACCTTTAAGGACCACATACCAAAAACTTATTAAGATACCGTTTCTCATTCACGCATAGGCAGCGCTGTCAAAAAGTGGTACTGATCCAATTTCGTTGAGAGAACTAAGTTTGAACTTGACACTTCTGTATAAACTTATACATTCAGACGCCACCGCCACAGCGTTTGATTTCCACTAACAACAGAGCCCTCATATGGTATAAGACATAAGGGTCTCACTTTGAAAACCCTGCGATCCCGGAGAAAGTACGCGCAAACTTCTTTATCGTAAAATATTCTTATATTTGGAATTCACTTCCGAATTAAGTCAGGGCCAGTAACAACAATCAGCGTTTCAATAATGGCTGAGACAACCATCTTACCTTATCAAAAACGTCTATTTGCAAACTGTTTGTACCCAGTGATGACATGGTTTGACATGGTCTGGGAAACAGTTGGCCGTCAGTTGCGTGCAACGTAGTTACCCGTCTATGTTGCCGGAATCCTCTCGAGAACAGCTTGCTCGGAACGGCTGGTTTTACCATTTACTCTCACCCGTACATGCTATTCGGTCTACTGCATGCTCGCGAAAACATCGTGAGCTCACCATCATTTTATTCATGTGTTTACTCATGTGCACGCACCGCCCAAATGGCTGAGAAATATAAAAGTGGCGCCCATTAATAAACCCAGCAGAATGACCTTATAGAAACTGTGTTTAGAATACGCACACTTCATGGCGACTTCCAAGTCGTCGACCTGGTATTCCGGTTGCCTTGGTGTTCGCGAAATAACACAACTAGTTGACAGAGATGCATACCTTATTAATCAACGCAACACTATTAAAATCGCATAAAGTCTTTGTCAAAACGTGATGTACACACATTATTCGTCATTGTAAATGGGTGCTTCGTATTTTCTTATTTGACATGTAAGATTGCGTTCTTTTTCCAAATCTTATAAACATCCGTTGTGAGAGGAAATTTTCTGCAATGGGCGGATGCACGAAACTTCATCTCGACCGAACAATTCACGAAAGTTTTAATTTTTTGATGGCTTCCAGAAACCGCATGTCGCGCGTCACTGCTAACTATCCAGTTTAAGCGAGAGGCAGTAGGAAACATTTTGTCATGGGGAAAGTTGGAGATCACCCGTAACTCAACATTCAATTGCTGAAAACTCTGCTACTTAACGTCATGTCTTAAGACTACTGTTTGGCCCTGAGGAACGTGCTACTGAATGGGAGTTACGTCTAGATCTTCCAGCCTGTCGATGAGCTCTCGCATACTGACAGACTGCTTTCTTTTTTAGTCATACGCAATTAGCAGACGGACGATGTATAGTTGAAAATGTCTGAACATCGCGTAAAGACATCAACAAAAGGTTCGAACGCAAACCAAATGATATGCGTGTAAATTCGAACAAGCATAATGGAATAATGGTGGTTGTTTCAACCCTGTCCTTATAAGCAACCGAGAACCGACTGCAGGCATGAAGTAAGACGACTTTAAAAGTCACGTAGCTACCATTAGGACTATTTATGATTTCACACATGTGAACTTGGGAACCTGGTAGGCATCATAAATTGCCCTATTGATAATCCGCAGTGAAACAAACAACATATTGAGGTACAATGTCCTGTGGTTTCATAACAGGCGGATGTTGTCAAGTTGGGACATGTGACCGGGGTCGATGTAAGTTGTTTTCGCCTAACCCATCGTCCACCCAACAGTTTCGACAAACACCGATGAGGCAGCCTCAATCTTGTGCCGTTCCGCAGAAACTGTGACAAAACCGGGAAGTATAGACGGGCGGGAAAATGTTGGACACTTTTTTTTAGACATAAACTTATGTGTCCCTAACTTCTGCTGGAATTTCAGCGATATAATTCAAAGGTTTTCTCGATTATGAAGAATTAAAGTGGCAAACACTTCAGACCAGACTCACGGCCGTTCTAGTGTAAAGTTAGCAAGGACAGCTGCTATAAAATCAATGCCCTTTTGTGGTTTTACTCAGTCTGGGGTTCGGATGCCTACGAAAGTTACAGAAGCCTTCAAGAGAGGAAATAGAACGATAGATCAGGATAACCACCTTGTGGAAGGTTCTCAGGAATGCCTTTATTCTGTATGCAGTCGAGATATTAGAATGCTGGTACTCATCGTAATCTGCGCGGTTTCACTTGGTAGATGAAATAATTAGCCACTTTGCGGAGAAGACAGTACAGACAGTAAAATCAATGAGTATGGACAGTGCTTCAATCGTCCACCTATGTGTTTAAACACGCGATGCTGTTTGAACTCACTCGTAAGGTAGGACAAATGGATGTAACAGTCATAAGTGCTTCAGCATAGAACATTGCTTATACTCAGATGCATGGATTTGTTGGAAGTTTTTAATCGGAAGGTCTTCCTCGATGTCGTTCGTTTAGCAGGTCACCTTATCAGCACTCCAACATACGTCATGCTTAAATGGTAACGTTTACAACTGTGGTAGCAGCGGGTGGTTGCGCATGCCAAATATAGCTAAGAAGATACCACTGACTTGCCTAGTTTTGAACATTGCACCACGTCAGAAAATGTTGCTTGCGTACGCCCTCGGAGGATTTAGACGGAAACACATTCTGCAACGGAATCCATCGAATGGAAGAATTGAAACACGTCACAAAACCACAAAACCTTCTGTAACTAACAGACCGCTTTTACACCCAGTGTTACGCAGATACTTCTGGTCTACCGACAGGATTGAGCCAGGTAAGGTTTGTAATGGCTACCAAGGAGTGTTCAGTTGTGAGAAGAAAAACAATCAGATGGAGACAAGAAGCCTGGCCATCGAATTTCTATGAGACACACGACACTTGTCACAAACTCAACGCATGCAGTTAATTTAATACGGTCTTCTGCACACTCGCCTGAAGGAAATCGTTGCTTCTCGTATACTCGCCCTTTTCTGAATCATTATTGCTTCGCTTGCATACATANAAACAATCAGATGGAGACAAGAAGCCTGGCCATCGAATTTCTATGAGACACACGACACTTGTCACAAACTCAACGCATGCAGTTAATTTAATACGGTCTTCTGCACACTCGCCTGAAGGAAATCGTTGCTTCTCGTATACTCGCCCTTTTCTGAATCATTATTGCTTCGCTTGCATACATATCTCACCGTGTATTTCTACCGAAGCATTCCCCCCGGTACCGTTGTTCATAGGTATAGTACGCAAAGTTATAGGTTACCTTTGAGTTGCGAAACATCCCCAAAACTTCCATCAGGCGGTCATAGGAGAGATGGATGGTACTTCGTCGGCGATACACTTCAGCAGTGCACGCTAGACCACTGTCGAGCGCACAGGTTTACCCAACAGTGAACGCCACTGATCTCTCTAGCACGGCCAAGTTAAGATCACGAAAGACTTTACAATTTCTACGCTTTTTCGATTCCGCACAAATTGAGGTATCTCTTCCGAAGAAGATGAAACGCCCGCGAAAGAACACTCAGTATATCATCAGTGTCAACCCAAAGAGAAGCCCGTTGCAATCAACACAAAATACCCGCCGCACATGCGAGACGGGAAAACAGATATTTGAGCAATCATGCTGTTTTCGAATACGCCGGCACTATTAACCGACCTTTGAACCGGTTCACACGTCAAATCCAAACATGCGGTATATTAGGCTTGGGCTCGTGTGCATCGTCCGGTAATTCTTACAGACGGCAGTCTCTTTCCCAAAAGTGACAAGCGTCTACAGCAAGTGTCAGCACCACCCACCAATGGCAGTTGGTAGGTCTGCTTAACTCTTCTGCGGTCCATGCTGCTTCGCCAAGCTGAATAGAATAACTGGGCCAGTTAACACATTGGGGCGATCAGCGCCGTTGGACCCCGGAAACGCTTGTTTTTGCTTGATACAGCGAATCAGGACTTACCTATTTCATTAATACGGTGCGGCGGTTAGCGTCCTGCCATCAGGGTCCCACGACTGAACAGGAAGTCAGCAGTCAACCTAGCGGGTGGCAAGTGGTTCGTTCATTTTCACATACGAACAGCGTTTGCATGCACTGAGCTTCGGCCTTCGTCTCACCTCACGACACACTCTGTCGTTGACAGACTTACAAATGCTAGTCAAGGACACCGATTTGCCCGGGCACCTCGACTTATCAGTGGACGCCAGGCATCGTCGGCGTATAACCAGTCCCTACGATAAATATTCAGATACACACGTCCTCAGTCCATAGGGCATGTCGCAGTGCGTTTTAAAATAATCACACCCTGCCTTTAAAAAAGTTTAATTGATATTTTTAGCAACCTGTCTCGTTACCTGCAATCACTGATAAAACACAGCGCTACATCATCTGAACTAACTCGCTGGTGCCTGTCAAAATTTGTCGCTGGAAGTCTTGCGAGAATAAAGGGGTACGCGTCAGAATCAAGCCGATGCTTGAGCTTTGTACCATCCACTCGTTCACCAGCTGCTGGATCTCTCCCATCCATACGGCGTTAGAAACCTTAAGAGAACAGCGCTCGTGTCGGGGTTGCCACGCGTCTGACAATAAATTAGTACCCGATCAGCTATTCCATTTCTCACGTTCGGGTTATCACGGCTGATGTGTTCAAAATTAATCTGGCTCGTGCGTACGGCAATACCCCTGTTGCCATCGGAAATGTTTCGGAGACGAGGATAACTAAGCCGTCGAGTTTGTTTCAGTTCATATGCAACTGCATTGCTCAACCATCCCGAGATGAGTAACTGTGCTGGTCAAGCTTTCATGGAGCGGAACGAGTTCCTGTTCATTTACCTGGAGAAAATATTACTAACAGTTGGTTCGTTAGACCCCGGCCGGTAAATTTTCAAAGCGTTGCACAACGAGTCTTATACAGACATACGTTTCGTCGTCAAGGTGTCCACCGAAAGTTTTATCGAGCGTCCTCCACGTCACCGCATGAACGCGTCATTCGCAACTAATTTTACTTCCTTATGCACCGTTGAGATTCGGAATTTGACACCATCCAAGTGAACAGTGTGACAGCCTATGAAGAGTGCTTCCATTTCCTTACATACTGATTTTATGGGACCCTTGTCATTCTCCAACGGTTGAACGTACATTTTAACGTGGGTGGATCGATTTTTATTTTGGTCGGGTGGCAAGGTTGATAATGAAGTGCGCGTAAAAACTATCCCACGACTAGCTTTGGAACGTTGGGTTGGCCACTTTTGGTTATCTCCCTGCAGTAAATTCTTTAACCAGCCTTCATATCACTTTTCAACACCTCGGAACGTGGACGGATTTGTACTTTAGCCTACCACCTGTCAACCCATGGGTTACCTGAGTCTTCCATCGGCATCTGAATGGTTGTTTATATGCCTTCAAAAACCTCTTGTAGAAGAAAACTCGCTTCCAGATTGTTCACGTGTCCAAAACATGCTGAAAGCCAAGTTTCATACACCTGCGCGGTTTGCACACAGACGGTTGATGAGCTCGCCAAAAAGTGGTAGTTTCTCTACATTCGACGGGATGTAACAAATTTGGAAATGCGTGAGCGCACAGTCTAGTACACGTGACGATTACGACCTACCCCTCCAAGGGGAGAAACGACGCTTAACCGACGTCGATACCTGTCTCTTGACTTATTTTCAAACATTGATCCGTGTCGTGTCACTTGGGTGAACTTTCGAAAGACCCTAATAAGGTCCATTTGCCACATCCCGACGGTGACAATAGTGGTTTATTTCTCAGCGAATCTTTGAGAACCATGTCGAGGTGAGTGCGGTCAACCGGTATATTATAAGACATTACACACAACGAATAGTAGTACAATAAGTCAAATAAAGCGTACAAGAGACAGAAAGACAGTAAAATTCAAGTCTACGGTAAAAACGTTACGCACATGACTTCAAGAATATAGTCCTCAGGTTCCACAAAATTGGCGTTGGTGGATTCCATATGAAACAGTGGGAGGGGTGG
>QNGE01010108.1:0-11053 GCA_008508345.1 Paragonimus westermani
GTCTCATTCCGGCGGCTCTCTCGTCGGACGGATCGGGATAATCATCCTACATTCTCTTCTCATCTACAGCCCCATCGAGTCACACGCATTCCAGCTTTTCAAGTCATCAGCATAAAGGAGGACGTCGCTTGAGATCAGCCCGGGGAGATCACTGATGTAGATCAGAGACCACAATGGACCAAGTACCGATCCTTGAGGAACTCCCGCAGAGGCTGGGGATGGAGTCGAAAGACCCAAACAGGTTTTCAATCTGAAAGTACTGTTACAAAGGAGAGAAGTAATCCAGCAGAGAACCTCTCCTTGGATCTCATAAGCTTCTAGTTTATGTACCAGAGGACCGTGTGGGACACGGTCGAGGGCTTTGGCAAAGTCGAAGAAGATAGCATTCGATATATGACCATTGTCTTTGGCCTCCGTTAGGCTACCCATGGAGATTAACATATTAGTGAGGCCTGACCGATCGGAGAGAAAGCCATTCTGGGTCGAAGAGTAAAGGTTATTTGAAAAGAACTGCTTAAAGATGATGTGTTTTAACAGTCGCTCCGTTATCTTGCATGGGATGATTGTAAGGCTGATCGGCCGGTAACTCGCAGGAGAGTGACGATCGCCTGTTTTAAACATGGGTGTGACAGTGGCCTCTTTCCATGCCTCCAGAAGAGAGTCTGCCCGACGTGTCTGTTTAAACAGATTAAAGAGAGGCGCTGCCAAACTGAGGGCCGCTTTTTGAAGGTGTAAAGCGCAACCGAAAACAGCGAGCGCGCACGAATTGTATTTGGGTTGTGTAACGGGGCGTGCTGCTGTGTTGCCGGTGCCGTTTTAGCTTACGTTTGTGTAAGTCGTGTGCATGGTGTTACAGCTTAATCCTACAGAACACGAACGCGAATAACTGCTACGAACAACGGTGAACGAATAACGTGAATAAAGCCCCTTTCCGATTGGTCACCCCAAACCGCGATCGACAAGAACCGAGGAGAACACGGACAAAGCAGACTCCTAGGAGCGATGTATTTAACCACCAGACGCTTTGCGGATTTACATGAGAAACTGGTCTGTATTTATAGAAAATCTTTGACCTCGCTGCGGCGTGAGAGCGCGGAGAAATATTTGAATCCCACGCAGAAGCATATCTCAGTAACGGCTTACGTTATCCGATTTTTGAGAGCAGAATCGAATTCTATGGGTCAGGTTTACCCTGGCCCTAACACCTCCCCTTTGAGGATGTTGATCGTACGATGGAAGTCGGGGGTTCACCTGCAGAGGAGTCATTGGCCGTCGCACTCTATCGGTCTATCTTCTAGGGAGTAGTTCATGTGGCGGACTTTGCATGTTGGGAGTCGTTGTTGAGGGCTGTGATTGGGGAAGAGCAAACGTTTTCATCAGGATCTTCAACGGAACATCGTTCTCGCCTTGTGAGGGCTCAGCAATACTGGTGGGCTGTAGCTGGTTGGCATGGCGTATCCAAACATCCGTTCCGACTTGGACTTCATAAATGACGTAGCCCAATCTTCTGCGAATTCGGCCCGAAGACCATTTAGCAGAACTGCTGCGATAATCCCGGGCCAGGACGTTCTGGTCATTGTTGAAGTGTCGATGTTTTACGCCGTGTCGTTGGTTGAACCTCCTTTCCATTGCTGCATTCCTGGAACTTTGAACGGCGACCGTTGGACGGATGGAGTCTAGCGGTAATCGGATTTTGCGTCCAATAAGAGCCTCTGCCGGCGACCTTCCGTCGGGCGTTTGTGGATTTGGAATCGCCCGATAGTGCATTAGAAATGTTTCTAGAACATCCACTGTCTTTCCCCCTTGAGCGTTCTGAAGGGCACGTGTGAACATGTCCACGAAGTGCTCCGCCTGGTCGTTGGACTGGGGATGGTAAGGCGGCGATCGGATATGATTAATAGCGTTCTGATGGCAGAAGTCAGCAAATACGGAGGAAGTGAATTGTGTTCCGTTGTCACTGACCAGAGTCGTTGGGCATCGGAAACGGCTGAACATTTTCCGGAATTGTAGGACGGTTGATCCTGTGGTGATGGTTGGCATTAGGACAACTTCTGGCCAATTGGAATAAGCGTCGAAGGCAATCAAGACGTTTTGACCGTGCAGAGGCCCAGCAAAATCCAAGTGTACCCGCGACCACGGAGCCGTAGGAATTGGCCAAGATTCCAGTGGAGCTTTTGGGGGCGCTGTAGATGTATAAGCACAGCCGTGGCAGGATCTGACAAGTTGCTCCAGTTGTTCATCCATTCTGGGCCAGTAGACGTAACTGCGAGCCAACGCCTTCATACAGCTGATACCAGGGTGTCCGACATAAAGTTGGCGAATCACTCTAGGTTGAAGTTCCGGCGGGATGACGACACGTTCTCCAAAAAGCATACAGCCATTGAGAGTTGAAATAGCGGAACGTCTGAGGAAAAACTGCGTCAGATCACCCGTTAGTCCTCTATCCGGCCAGCGGTTCTGATTGTAAGATATCACAGACTGCAATGTCTGGTCTCGTAGAGTTGCTTCAGCAACCAGCTCGGCCGTGACTGGGAGTGTCCGGATGGCTTCGGAGAACACTTGATTGACCTCCGCTTCGAAGGATACTGCCGCAATCAAGGCCTCTTCTGGATCGGGCGTTTGTGAGCCAATCAGGCGAGAGAGAGCATCTGCCTGTCCAATGCTCGTTGTTGAGGTGTACCGTATGTCGAAGTCGCAGTTCATCAGAGTCGTTGCCCATCTCCGAAGGCGGTTGGCCGTGTAGATCGGTGTACCTATCTTTGATCCAAAGACAGCGAGCAGCGGCTTGTGGTCCGTCAGCAGGATTAAGTGCCGGCCAAATATCATCTTGTGAAAACGCTTCACTGCGAAAACAATTGCGGGCGCTTCTCTCTCGATCTGTCCGTAGTTCTTTTCTGCTGATGACAAGGAGCGGGCAGCATGAGCGACTGCTTTTTGAGATCCATCAGGGTAGAGGTGTGAGAGCACCGTTCCCACTCCATAGCTTGAGGCGTCCGATGCGACCACGATTTGGAGAGTGGGATCAAAATGCGTTAGCAGGTTGTCGGAGTTGAGAATTTTTTACTTCCTCAAATGAGTTCTGTCATTCAGTTGACCAGTTCCAGGAGACGTCCTTCGTCAGCAGTCTGTTCAAGGGTGCTCGGACGCGATGCATGGCGGGCATGAACGCGCTGTAGTGACTTACGTGACCCAAGAATGAACGTGGGGTAGGTACGTCCGACGGTGGTGGCATCTCGATAACGGCCTAAATGTTGTTGGGATCTGGGCGGCGACCGTCACGATCGATGATGAAGCCAAGGTATTTGGTTGAGTGCATGAGGAAATTGCACTTTTCCTGGCGAATACGGAACCCGTATCCGGCTATGCTTCCAACGATGTCGTCCAGATAGGAGGCTGCTCCTGGAATATCAGTCAGCATGGTATCCATAATCTGTCAAAAGACTGCCGGCGCAGTCTTCACGCCAAATGGAAGACGCTGATACTGTAGCCGACCGCGATGGGTGTTGATGGTGAGCAACTCCTTGGAAGCTTCTGTGACTTCCACTTGTAGGTAGGCATCCATCAGGTCCAGCTTCGCGAAGAGCTTGCCGCCGTTCAACCTCGCGAATAGATCATCGGACAGCGGGAGAGGATACTGGTGCATATCCAAAGAAGCATTTAGGCCTGTGGAGAAGTCAGCGAAAATTCTCACCACTCCATTGGGCTTCTTTATGACGACGATCGGTGCGGCCCAAGCGGAATAGTTGACTGGTTCCAGGACACCAGCTTCCTGTAGGCGATCGAGTTCCTTGTCCACAAGAGGTAGGGCTGCATACGGCACTGGAAGTTTCGAGCAACAAACGGGTCTTGCGTTTGGAAGGAGGTGCAAGGCGGCATTCGTTTTGGTGCAACGTCCTAAGCCTTCCTGGAAGACTGCAGTGTGCTTCCAATACAAGCGGTCGATGATACCGGTAGGACTGGTAGTGTGAAGTGATACCACTGGACTGACATCGATTGAGCCACCGTTTCCCCAGCGGCTGATGGGCGTCTCCAACAAGTTCATCACATCAGTCCAGTCCAGCCCCGACAGGTCCAACTCTGGTTGCTCCGTGAGGTAGCAGTTGCCTTTGAAGTGGAAGTCCTCTAATGAGATTTCACAGGCTAGCTCACCAGACAACCTCAGAGCGCCACCTGAAGCATTTCGGGCACTGTGTGTAGTTGGACGCACGACAGGTCGACCCATCGTGTTCCATGTCCTCCTTGATATGATAGTGATGTCGGAGGCGGTGTCAACTTGTAGCCAAACTGCGGTACCGTTGAGTGTCAGCGTAAAATACTTCCGCCTGGAAGCATAATCGACCAAGAAAATGGCGAAGATGGAGTTTGATTGTCGGGCCGACTTCTGGAATCGTCGACCGCTGGACTTTGATCTTGGCCGTGAGATCAATTGCTTGTCAGCTCGGCAATGGTCTTCCTTGTGGCCTCGATGATTGCACTTCTGTCACTTGTGTTTATGGAATGGACACAAGCGCACATAATGCCAATCCCCGCATTGCCAACAGGGAGTCGAAGGCTTTGAAGATCGTTCATGGATGAGTGGCCGCGATCCACCAGGGTGAGGAAGACCAGCGTGCATTGATTGAATGGTCAAAGATGTCGGAGGTTTCGCTGACTGCTGGATCATCATAGCGTCATGTTTGAGGTTGACCGACCTCTGGCATTCGGTAGTGATCGTCTGTAACGTCATCTCCGGGTCGTGTTACATCTTGTTCAGGATACGTAACGCATCTCTAGCGGGGCACTTCGAACGGGGGTGTTTGTCATACCCCCAGAAGAAACACTTGCCAGTCGATGAGCTGGAGTCTACCACATCAGGCATTGTGGTAGGGTTGGACGAGTTCTCCGAGACCTCGGTTGCAGCCGCGTAAGTGTTGGTCGGGGTGGACTGGTATATTTGAGACTGTTTTTCCGCCAATTCAAGCGATCTGGCCTGATCGAAAGCAGCCTGAAAATTCAACACTTTTTGTTCTATCAGTCTCTGTCGAATTTGGCTAGACAATGGACCACTTATGAAAGCGTCTCGAATTGCATCGTCTCGATTCTGCTCGGCAGTAGTGGCTTTGAAGTTACGGTCTTTCGCAAGCGATCTCATTCTTTGTGCAAATTAGTCCAGCGTCTGTCCACCTTCTTGTCTACAAGTCGTTAGCAGATGACGAGCGAATGTTTTATTCTTGGGTTTCACGTATAGGTTCCGTAGTATGGAGACCACATCATCATAAATATCACATTCGGATATATACTCGTAGACCGAGGACGAAATGTTATTGATCAGCGCAGTCGATTTGTTGGGATGGAAACTGTCAATAGACGACAATAAATTAGTGAACGTACAGAACCAGTGATTCCATTCTTTAGAAGCATTAAGTGCGTTGGGGTCGACGTCAAACCTCTCAGGGCGTAGGATCCGTTCCATCACGTGATTTTTTAGACGAATAAATTGTTATGAATAATCAGATTCGACGGCACAAACGATCAATCTTGAGTCAAAAAGAGAAGAGTAGGAGGCCCATATGATAGGCTTTATTCGTCTAACAATTGACGCATGACAACTGACAACTCAAGGATGAAACAAATAAAATATTATAACAGTGACGACTCCACTGACACCAACGACAGGTTGTTGAGAAACTGGCTATCCGGCAGGTTAAGCACAAGCACCAAGCCAGCTCAGAAATCAGGCTTAGCAGTTCTCACTCCAGAGGTCCTAATAGCCAACGGACCTAGATCTCACAGACCATTCATGAAGCAGGTGATGCAGCATGTTAAACGCGACTTTACGTCCTTCTGAGTAATTTGGAATGCCCTTTAAAGCCTTAAAATGCGGAGTGGTTCTCCAAGATAGCTGTGATTACGTGGACTTATTGTTAGGTGATGAAGTTACGGAGACTGTTGACCGATTTGTGTAGCTAGAAATGTGCACCAGCGGCGGCTGCGGTGGAGGTGTAGGGAATGAGGCAGAAGTGCATATATCTAAGGCTGTGGCAGTGTTCGCTAACCTAGAAAGCCTATGGTGATAGAGAGATATCTCTCCAAAGATGAAGGGTCGCATACATCAGATAACAGTGGGCACTGTGTTACTTTTGTTGGGAAAAGTCTATTTATCCCAAAGAACGGTTTAATTTTTGAGATATCCTTGAAAATTAATTTGTAAATTTGAATTTCATTTTTTCGCGACATAACGTGCTGAAACTTGAATCTGGCGCATGTTTTCCCTTCCTTCTTTGATTGGTCCATTCCACTTTCAATGGGATAATTCCAGTAGGGTTGTCCAAGGTTGTTCAAAAACTATATATACGCGAACGCTGGTCTGTCAAGTTACCTTTGGTTTGAGAGCAAATACATTCTCGGCTAAAGGTCACGGTCTTCTGTGTTCTTCTGGGTTTCCAGCTATCGTTGAGCGCTGCATTACGTGTTCGTGATTCGTATATTCGTGCGCTGTCAATTCTCGTTATTATTGACCACCGGGTCATAACATATTGGCGACGGAGCTTGTCGGTTTCCTTTTGTTCTCTCTTTGAACCATGTCTACGAACCCCGATCTCAAGCAAATGATGCAGTCCCAGATCCGGTGGATGGAAATGCTGGCCACCCATTTTGCTACACATGGGCCGTCCACGTCAGTCGATCCGCCGTCCGTGGATCACTTGACCAGGAACATCCCCGATTTCCTGTATGACCTCCAAGCTGGCGTCTCCTTCGAGGCGTGGTACAAGTGATATGAGGACACGTTCACCATGGAAATGGCATCGCGAGATGACGATGCAAAGGTTCGGCTACTCCTCCGGAGATTGGGCCCAGCGGAACATGTCCGCTATACCAACGATATATTGTCCGCCGAACCGCAAACCTTGACTTTCGCGGACACGGTCCAGAAGCTCACAAAGATCTTTGGGGACACTTCATCCCTGTTCAACTCTCAGTTCCAGTGCCTCCAGTTGGTCAAACGAGGCGTAGACAAATTTGGCGCCCTCGCTGGTCTCGTAAACCGGGAGTGCAGACGGTTAAAGCCTGGTTCGCTCACGGAGGACCAGTTTCGATGCTTGGTTTTCATTTGTGGTCTACAATCACCAACCCATGCTCACCTCCGTACCAGACTCCTAGCGAAGATCGATCAGGAGCCAAATATCAAACTGGAACAGACGGTTGACAAGTGTGAGAGGTTGGCCAACCTCAAGCACGACTCAGCGATGATACGGCACCCCGACCGAGCGCCCCGTACAGTTCAGGCTGTATCCAGTTTCCAGCCAAAGTCCCCCGCAAGGCGCACCGAACTCAGTCCCGCCGGAACCAAGATGCCGCCCTCAACATGTCGCTACTCTGATGCATGGCACTACCATAGATTCTGCCCTTTCCGACGACATCGCTGTCAGCGATGCCACAGGGTCAGCCACAAGGAAGGTTTCTGTCAATCACAGACATCGGACAGGGTCAAGCCGACGTCGGACCCCATGTTCAAGAAGCCAGCCGGGTCCCGGGAGGTTGGCAGATCTAACAGTCTGCTGACCGCGTTCCATATCGAGGCCGCTCATCGGCGGAGGTTCGTATCCATCCCCATCAATGGTCGTTTGGCTCGTTTGCAGTTGTACACTGCTTCGGACATCACGATAATATCCGAGAACGTTTGGCGAGACCTGGACAGCCCTCCTATCCATCCCTCATCCCAGACAGCAACCGGTGCTTCCAGTGGCTCGGTGCAGTTGACTGGGCAACTGCACTGTTCAGTATCATTCCGCGGCATCACCATTAACGGAACATGTTACGTCGCTAACTCGGGTCTTGACCTTCTCGGGCTGGATTGGCTCGAACCACTTGGCCTTCTTGATGTCCCAATCAGTGCCATCTGCAACCAGGTGCGGTCTCCTGCCGCACCCCAGAGGCTCTCCGACGACATCATTCGAGAGTTTGCCCCCGTGTTCCAGAATGGCCTGAGTCTTTGCTCCTGTACCCAGGCCACACTACAACTTCGGCCCAGCAGTCAACCGGTCTTTTACCCCAAACGGCCGGTTCCATACGCAGCCCTGCCACTTGTCGACCAAGAACTCAGACGACTGGAACAACTTGGTGTTTCGGTGCCCGTCTCCTACCCCGCATGGGCCACTCCTATCGTCGTGGTGAAGAAGTCAAACGGATCCATTCGCATTTGCGGGGATTTTTAACTGGCCTAAATGCGGCATTGGAACCAAACCGCTATCCATTACCAGTGCCTTAAGACATATTCACTGTGCTCAACGGCGGCACTTGTTTCGCCAAACTGGATTTGGCAGAGGCCTAACTCCAACTCGAAGTTGCACCCGAATCTTGTGAACTACTGACGATTTATACCCACCGAGGCCTTCTCCAGTACACCAAACTTCCATTTGGTGTCAAAACCGAGCCGGCAATTTTCCAGCAAATAATGGACGCATTGATTACTGATCTACCGGGTACGGCCGTCTATCTGGACGACATTATCATAATGGGGCGGACAACCAACGAACTCAGGGATCGGATCTCTGCGGTTCTTCAACGCATCCAGGAGTACGGGTTCCGGTTACGTACGGACAAATGCCAAATGTTTTTGCGGTCCATCAACTATCTGGGGTACATTTTTGATGCCGCCGGTCGCCACCCAGATTCCGAAAACATTCGCGCAATTCAACAGATGCCGGCGCCAAAAGATGTGCACACCCTTTGGTCCTTTCATGGCCTCATCATTTATTACAGTGCCTTTCTGCCAGCCCTACACGATGTTTGGGCTCCACTAAATCATCTACTGCAGAAGGGTGCTACATGGTGCTGGCCCCCCGATTGCGAGACCTCATTCACACGCTTGAAGACAATTCTCAGCTCCGACCTGCTGCTGACGCATTACCACCCAACCCTGCCAATTGCGGTGTGGGGGCAGTCGTCTCTCACATCTTCCCGGATGGTTCCGAGAAGGCAATTGCCCACGCCTCTCGCACGGTCAACTCTGCGGAGAAGAATTACAGACAAGTCGAGAAAGAGGGACTTGCCATTATCGTCGCGATGAAGAAGTTCCATAAACTTCTATATGGTCGGCATTTTTCCTTGCTGACCGATCATAAGCCTCTATTATCCATTTTTGGGTCGAAGAAGGGTATCCCTGTCTACTCTGCAAATCGGCTGCAGTGATGGGCCGCAATCTTGCTCGGTTAGGACTTCGACATCAGCTACCGCCACACTGATCAATTTGGCCAGGCAGATGGTTTGTCACGCTCATCGGCAACCATCACGTGCCTGAAGAAGACGCTGTCGTTGCCACCCTGACAGTGGAGGATGACGTTCGTCGACAGCTCTCAGACGCCATTCGTGGAATTCCGGTGACTGTCGTCGACATCCGGCGTACCACGGCGGTGGATCCCAACCTGAATCAGGTCATGACATACGTCCGGACCAAATGGCTCACGGCTCCTCCAACTGGGGAGATCAACCAATTCTACCGTCGCCGCGACTCACTGACAATAGTGGATTCCTGCGTCATGTTTTCCGACCGCGTAGTCATCCCAACCACTCTACGCCTTTAGGTGCTGAGACAGTTCCACTCTGGTCACCCGGGCACCAGTAGGATGAAGGCAATTGCTCGCGGTTATGTATATCGGCCTGGTATGGACGGCGACATCGAGGAGCTGGTGAAACAATGCTCAAAATTTCAACAGACCGCCAAACTCCCCACCAGGCAGGACCCCGTACCGTGGCAAACACCCAAGGGACCATGGTCGCGCCTTCACTTGGATTTCGCCGGTCCTATCGATGGGGTATCCTATCTCGTCTTGGTCGACGCATACTCCAAGTGGCCTGAGATAGTCGCTCTCTCTCCAGCGATATTCTTCAATACAATCAATGCAATGCGTCGAATCTTCGGCCAGCACGGATTTCTCGACATCCCCGTGTTGGACAACGGGTCGCAGTTCACATCAGCACATGTCGAAGATTTCTGCCATCTTTCACTCATCCAGCATATTCGGTCCCCGCCGTATCACCCACAGTCCAACGGCCAAGCAGAACGCTTCGTGGACACCTTCAAACGGGCGCTCCTCAAATCTCGGGGAAGGGAACCACCGACGAAGTGTTACAGGAGTTCCTGTTCCTATACCGTACAACTCCCAACCAAGCAACACCCGACGGCCGTTCACCAGCCGAGGGATCGTAAGCTTCGTGCGATCCACCAAGCGCTCATTCCGACAAATGACCCAACAGAGTTACTCGGCCCAGGCGTAAAAAGCGTTTTCGCCCGTGGAGCAGCCGTCTACGCACGGGACTATCGACCAGGTCACAACCGCTGGATGGAACCAACCGTGAGTGCTCGTCACGTAAAAGTATTGTATGACGTTTCGGTTAGTGGCGCCATATGGAAACGTCATCGCAATCAGTAAGGCCTTCGACACACAACGAAAGGGCAACGGACGACCAGCACCTGCTGCAGATGGATATTTTGTTGGACACGTTCGCAATGCCGGATACAAGAACAACCACAGCTTTGCCGTCCCAGGTCACCACCAACCTCCTGCCCAGAAGTTGGACCGACCGCAATAGACGCCCGCATCGTCTCATGCAGCTGGACCCTCGAACCAAGTGCTACAGATAACTGTAATCTCAAACGGGAGGTGTTGGGGAAAGTCTATTTTTCCCAAAGAAAGGTTTAATTTTTGAGATATCCATCAAAATTAATTAGTAAATTTGAATTTTAATTTTTCGCGCCATAACGTGCTAAAACTTAAATGCCAGCTAGTCGCCTGCCACACCGGGTTCTCTTTCACGACGCTGCGGCCGATTGACGCAAAGTGCAACGTAGACAGATGATGACTTGGCATAGAAAAGTAAATCGTTCCCGAAGATGTTGGGCACTGTAGATCGGGTTCGTTCCCCAGACTGGGGACCTCACGACTTACAGAGCCGGTGGCTAGTGACTTTGAGTGAGATGGTGGTTAATTGGGTTAAGTGTCGTTGATTTTCCGAGTTGTCTGTAAAGTGAGTGCACTTAATGACGTTGGGCATTGAGGGTAGTATGATGATG
>QNGE01010114.1:945-11029 GCA_008508345.1 Paragonimus westermani
ACGGATTAAATTCTATCATGAATTCTATTCGTTCCATTTTTTGTCGTGGCATCTTCTCTTCACTCGCTATGTTTGCGCATCTTGATGATGTTTTTGGAGATCTATTTTGATTAATTTCGCTGAATTACATATCGATCTATTAATTTGCACTCTGTGCTCCCTTCGGACTACATCATCACTGCCCCCTCATTGAGAACACTTTATTCCACGTGATTTTGTTATGTTGTGGTCTTCTCTCAACGCCTCTACGATATCGGAAAATCTGTCAGGGTTTATTTATTATGCATGCGAGACCGAAGAACTAAACACTGTTCGACTGATCGATCACAGATTTGCTCAAATTGAGAAGAATTTCAAAAATGGAACTCTGCGTCGAATACATGTATGTCAAGGCGAACACACATGTAGATCTATATTTTTCCAAATAAACTGCCCTTGTGCCATCCTCGTTGCTCGCTCAGAACACATGTTGTTTTCGGAGTTCTTCGACTAGGACGCCGTGTTCGGTTGTGTTGTTTTGGCGGGTTTCATGCTAAGTTGTTTGTGAAATGTTTGTTGTTTTGGCTTCGTCTGGATGCACAAATAGCATGTCCATCCACCGTAATCGCTATAGCAACCGTGGTGCGAGGTTATAGCGGTAGCGTAACTGCTTCCAATTTGGACTCAATTACGCACGACCATCCGCGTCTTATGGAGTCCGTCTGATAATGAAAGGATATGGCTGTCCGGGCAGGATTTACCAAACATTTCTCGTTGGCACTTACGGACACCAACCGTGAACAATATTCTACTGCGCGTGTTTTCTAAATCTCCACCGGAATTTCATTTTCCGTTAAACAAGAAATTGTCTGTGACTAACTGTAACATACATATCTTACGTTCTTTTATTCATTGCAAGGAACTGGAGACTTTAACGTGTACATCGTTGTCTACGTCCTTCTGGCTTTGGGCGTGACCACTGCGCTGGTTGCGTTTATTTTGCTTGTCGTGGTAAGCTTTTCAAATCTGTGTGTTCTTTGAGTTTGTTGGCGCAAGATGATGAATGGCAATCATTTTTGGTCACAGCTGTTGCATTCAGATAGATTCTCTAGCTAGTCTTTTCGAATGTAAACATCAAACTCCAGCTTGGTTCTTGTTGTTAGAGCTCACCAGTACTGTGTATGCTTGCCACGACCGGGACTAAACCTCCGACGACGCAGCTGGTTTGACCACTGCGTCACTGACCACACATCATGACAGCATGACTGAATCCTCATGTGTGGACGTTCAGACACAATCGCTTGTGATTACTGCTCAGATTACCCTCAAGAGGACACACAGTGACTGCCCTGTTAACATCAATCCTTAAGCAAGAGTTGTTGTTGGCATTTCGTCCAGAATGACCCGTAGAGTATTTTATCAAATTGTCATCACACTGAAGTATTTCCTATTACATTTCAGAAACGCGGTTATTGCAAAGATCGTTGGCTTGTTCCGGTCAGTCAGTCCAGTGCGTCGTCGGATTTGATCGTCAGCTATAGGCGCTTTGAATGAATCCTCATCGAGAGGCTAAACTGAGCGGTCACTGAACGTACAGTACATGCCTTGCTTTTCATATCCATACATTCTTCTCCATCCTTTCTCTCAGTTTTTACACCATTTACATTTTCTCACTCACTTGTACGTGTATGCAGATTATTTCTGTACTGAAATAAAAGAATATGGACACCACATTATTGAGAATTATCCGAGGTTGACCTGGTTAGTGAATCGCATAAAGTAGTTTAGATCTTTGTATGACCACAAAGCTGTTCGCAAATGTTCAGCCGACATTTCGAGTTCTGTATATGTAGCTCAACTGATAGAATGTAGTAGCACACACTGATTTGTCGTTAGAAACGTCCCACCTCTTCTGGAGAGTTAGACGGTCTTGGAAAGTGTGAAACGTCGTGCAAAACTGGTCGAATTCCAGCAAAGTGACTAGCTGGCTGACTAATCGTATGGATCGTCAACAACTAACGAGATCACTCTCCATGTGTACTGCTCGATCTTAACGCTTGTCGCTCCTACCCAAGCGAAGACGGCAGGGATGGAAAAGTTGGTACAACATACAAATTGATTATCAATTAGAATGAGACGTCCTCATTTTTGATGCACGGTGCCCATTTGGTCACGTCGCAATGTGCCTGGTCGCGAATATCGACCTTTTGGTTGATGAACTGAAACCGCGTCGAGAGTTTAATGACGGACTGAAAGGACGGCAAATCGGAGGAGACTGACGAGCACCTAGTTCATTATCCAGAGGACAAGACCAAACAGTGGCGGCTCTAGTTCGATCAGTTTGGTTCGAGTTTTCGTTGATCGCCCGGAGCTTCAGCGTTAACTACGTTAGATATATCGCTATGCTTTCGGCTTGACTACCTTGCGGCTGTGCTCGGATAATCCATTCTGTTCAAATTCGAGTTTGCCTGGTGAGTTGAATACGCCGGCCTTGGGTTATTAGTAAGCTTTTGCATAGATACAACGTGTAGTTGACTCGCCATGCAAACAACATCACATGATACATGCAAGTGGAAATAGTTTTCGAGAACTCGAGTACTGTTCAGAAACGGATGCTGTTAAAATAGACAGGAATTGACGGTCTTGAATGCACTTTATAACATCGCCGTTTGATCAGCACGAAAGGTTAACCGTGAGGCAATCTGCTAGAAAGTGCACGTCTTAACGTAACAGGCAAAGTGAATCGAGTAACATCTTTTGACCTTGGATGGGGTCTGTGGAAATTGTGAAAAACCAGAAGTGGAATCGACCCTCATCCGTTCGAGGTGAAACTGAAATATTTTGGTCCACCTATCTTGAGGAAACTTCCATGTTGGCTGGTGGACCTAACCCTCTGTGCTCTGATTCGTTCTGAAGTCACGACTACCATATATGGTTAGTCCTGTCTATTCCATCTTGCTGATGATTGCCTTGTACGTCACCTACCTGCCATACACATTCCGATCATCTGCGATTTAATTGTTGGTCCGTTCTCAATAAATGTTGGTCTTCACTCCTTCTCGGAGTGAGAATACAGCCGCACATTGGAATGCGTAATTGTAGCAAGGACAGTTTGACACGGTCAACGAAGATTCAACACACTCGACTTTTACCCAATGGGACGTTCGGTCGATTGTCCGCTCGGTTGTAAAATATATGACCGTCATGTGGTTCCAACTTTCACCCCTTGGTGAATGCTTCCGCCTTCTTATACACATCTCTAGGCAGCTCATTTTATGTATGAGAACTTACCGGTGCCACAGCCGTTCGAAGACTTTCCCAGAGTAGCTGTTCTGGATTCCGAACTCGCCCTTCGCTAGAAACACGAATGCGGTACGACGTTTCGACAGCCGGCAAGTACTGGAATCGGGCGAAGCTTTGAATCATGTGCAAATTCACGGTGGGAACAACATTTGGAAGTATGCCAGGTCATGTACTGAGATCTCTGACATGATAGAGCAAACCTGTCCTCACCGCAATCGGTATGTTGATACCGTAAGAATGTACGGGTTGATAGGTATGACTTGTAGTACAACTGATTTCGGGTCGACTGGCAACGTTGGAGCCCCGATCAGTGTAGTTTTGATTGCTGATGATTTGGCTACAACATGCTATTTCGTCCAGTCAAATTTGCGCACGGCATTACTCAAGACAAGGCAGGTTACTGCAACATAGAGCCTATCAATGTGGACATCATTTGTGAACAAGTTGTCCACCGCGATGAGGCAGCAAGTTGCCCCCATCAGGCTACCAATTCATGGTTAAAACAGAAGAAAAACACACACGGCATGAAGTAGATTTAGCTCACCAGTCTGACCACAGCACGGATAAAAAGTACGCAACACTCAGCGTTTTCTCAACATGGTTGTTAAACGTCACATAATAATTCACAAACTCAACGTGGCCACCCTCAGATTCTATGGGAAATTTGTCAGGCTACATTCAGTCTTTCGTCATTTCATAAATTTGTTTCGCTCATGAGTGCACCTTTTTAATAATCATCGTTTGTTGGAATAATTATCGTGAGAGTACAATCCATTGGGAAATACCGTATTTATGCTTTGTCCAGTTGTGCTGATTGATTCACATTGGCTCTCAGTCTTGCATTGCCTTTCAAATGGTAGGACGTTTGTTGAGAAGTTTTCAGCTGCCAAGCGCTATCGATCGTGGATCGGTGTGGCTAAAACACTGGTACGATAGAGCCGAACGATTCGACCTGAAATGCGTGTAAATTCTCATGCCGACTGGGTTGGTCGTGTGTTACATCGGTTTTAAGTCCAGTTACTGGCTCGTTTGTTCGGGCCAATCTCAAGGCTAGTTGGAACAGCAGCTCACACGCGTTCACATCGACCGATCGGGTCAGGCGACTTGACGTTAACATCGGGCGTGCATGCCCACACATGTCCCTACACACCAAACGAAACCGAGCGCCACCAACCCTGAATTCAACCACTACACTGGCGTGAGCATCTTAGCTGTTTTGACGATCCACTGGCCGATCAACTGTTTACTGTATGCTTCGGCTGTCCACGATGCACACCTGGCGGGCGATTTGGACTGTGACTAATATTGTTGGATGGAACATGGACGTGCATCGTCCAGTGCACCTCAACCGTATTGGACCATCAGCTATCGCGTGTCTGTTGGATGACCGTGTTGGTGGGATCCCGGCGTTTACATCCAAGTGGAACATGATTTCGCAGTGTGAACAGGAAGCTCTGCCTCCTGAACACCACGATGACACAAATGCTGACTGATTATGAGTGAGATAGTTGGAGCTGCTGTAGGACAGATGTTCTCAGGAAACGGTCAAATTCAAAACTGTTTATCGACGTAGACCGAAGGACTGAAGGATTTATGGTTGAAACGAAGTGGATATATAAATTCCTTTTCAACCATAAACTAAACCAATGAGTTGTTCCTTTTAGCACACGGTCATAAATGTTTGATTATCACCCCTATCATATACAGTTACCCACTTTCTTCACTTTGATGAGAAATGGATTATCAACCTTCCAAATTAGATGCATTCGTATAAAAGATCAAACCGAACAAAACAGTACTTTAGTGGAAAGTGGCAATCTTTCATTTCATCTTTTCCGTACTAAATGACCGCCATCAATATCATTAACCAATCAGAGAGAGAGAGAGAGTCAGCAGACCTGCCACCGTATTGTCACATCCATCAAATGTGAATGTGATTGATGCACAAATTCTGGGCATTATTGTAATTACGATATTGCAACTACACCTGTTGTATGGTGACGCACATCTACGCGCTATTGAAGTGATTCCTGTGTTTATATGCGTATTCTGTCGACAGATTCGATGAAAGCCTACAAGCTGAATAAGTCCAATAGATATGAGTGTAAATGTTAGGCAGCGTCCGTGTACGGAAGTGTAATGGATGCTGCAGTACCAAATGGTTAGATTTGTCGCCACGAGTTTAGTGGGGATTAACTCGAGAGGACTGGATTTATGGTCCGAATGTACAATGATCGTTATAATGTACAAATGACAGGAGGAATTTTATGCCCTGAGTAGATTATTGAAATAACCGTTTGCACGAAAATATGCATAACAGCAACGTAAAATATGATGTCGCAGTAACGTGGTCACTCTAATATGTTGTATTTGTTAGATCAGGGTGGCCGTTTTCTGATCGTTTCAAGGTGGGAATTTGCGTGACAGAGATGCAAGCTTTCTTAATTAACGTATACCATAGAGGTAGGGTGTGAGTTTTCTCCCGAAATTGACCCTGCACTTGTCGTTATTCGGTCACACACACTTTGGTAAGTGATTATTGAACTACCCGGAACCACTCGATAAATTCAGCTTGGACACACGAAGTTTCAAACCAAAACTGAGAACCATAAACAGAAAGGATGTATTGTCCATATACCTTTGTTGAGAAGCATACTCATTACGGGAGATTTTGTGTCAATGAAAAGTCAATCTTCCCTTGAGTCGCAGTCTATATTGTTGTGAGCTAATTTATGGATAACTTGTTCAGTGAGTACAACAGACATGAAGATTCTCATCAAAATCACCATATTGTGACAAATCCGTTTTTGAATATGGGCGTTAGTGAAAGAACATAATTTTCGTTATTCCAGATGCAAAAATGATAAGTTATTCTAGTGGTGAATAGGCTGGCCAGATATGTTTATCGTGTTTTGTTGAGTAAACTGGCGCGTGTCAGATTGTGAAATCAGAAATTCCGAACGGATAAAAATGGCGGTGTTGCTACGACAAATAGAAAGTGAATTGTATGGTTAGACCTTAGTAGACCGTCGATGACAAACATGTGTTCTGAAGAGTTGGACGCACTAAAGGACGTAATTCATAGATCGTAAATCCGAGGCCATCAGCTCACCAGAGAGTATTGAACTATTTCGCTTCGATTACCCAGATGTGTGACAGTGTTGCCGACACCAGCTCGATGCAGGAAAATCAGGTATTTGTGGGCAGCGTTGTTCGATTAAAAGACCTTGAAGCCAGTGTTCAGTTTATTTATTCAAAAGACACTCTTGGAATGGGTGAACCCAGAAAACGATTCGCTTAAGTAGATCCAGCTCAGTTTGCACAGGTTAAGATATAACCACACAGGTATTCAAAAAAGATGACGTTTATTATTGCGTGTCCGAATGAATTTACAGCCCCGAATATAAAGCACGCCCGGACTCTACTGAGGCGTTGAACCTTAAAAGTATAGTGCTGCAACAACTGGAGGATATAATCTAGTTAAACAGATAAGGAACTTCATCATAGTGTATGACTAGTACAAATATGTGCACAAGACTCTGCTGACAGTGGTTCATTCCTATCTGGTGTACGCATAGATTAAATTCACCACCAGGATGATGGTCAACATCATCGAAACGGATGTGAAATTGCAACCCTTGATATTACCGGTAATTGTGGCCACCAGGAGTAATTTATCAAAAGCAAACGTACTTTCAGTTATTCAACCGTTCACTGAGCATGACAGTTAGGTTGCAAAAATTTCGTCACCAAAACAGTCGATATTGTAATGCGTAGGTGTCTGAGCATACATATTTGTGCACACGTCATCTGATGAACGACATTGCACATATGCTCAAATATACAGTCATTCCTACCTGTGAATGGTCACCAAAATCATCACAGGTCATCATGGACACACATTCGGTTGTGTGCAGGACGGATCACTGGTGCTGTGGAACGTGACAGATCATATTAAATTGATTCATTGTAATGCAACTGTATAGCCATCCACATATTGGGATTATTAGAAAGAATAAACACATGAATAAGTACTAAATCGAAACCATGTAGGTGCGACATGAACAGACAGATCAAGTTGTGAATATCCTTAAAATGACAGGTTTTCGTTTACACTTCCAACCTGGATTTTTGCCCTTTCCAACACGGACTACCAAAGCTGGTCTATATCTCGTCCGTTCAATAGATCAGTATGGCAACGTCGAAAATGACGAACAACCTCGCCACATTCGGCACTGGTAACTGTGTGAAATTCTCCAACATTCCCATCCCGCATTCCTCCTGAACGCACGTTTTGCTGTGACCTATATTTGCTATAGTATCATGTGCGACGCGTCGATAGGGCCTGGTGTCGATTGTTATTGAATTATGCAAGCCGCTAACAAAATATAACACGAGCAAGTAAGGCAGTGAGTCTGGTAGTCGAGTCCAGAAACGTAGAGGTTGCTTTGATTTGGCCTGTGATTTATGCTGCTCATCTAGTATATCATTCGCTAGCATTCACAGTGTTTAGGTGCGCAAATGACAAGCAACCATGCACTCAAGGATTTGCATGAAATCTATTTCGTTTTGGGGCAGAGGTATTGAGTGTTATGATTGGACTAAATGATTTCGGTGTCCATCCGTGAAGACGCATTCTTTGACATATCGTTCACGTTTGCAGTCCCCATGTGAAAATAGGGCACCGTGACCTTCATTTTAGGAATCGTGGTTTTCGGACATAGTGCTGATTAGTGGTTCGTTTTGTGGTAGCTCATCAAATTCCACAATCACCAAACCAATCGCCGTTTATTAAAACGGTTCTGACCGACTCAGAATGCTGCCTCGAAGTTTCACTGTTATGGTGCATTTTCGTTCTTATTTCAGAGACAAGGTTATAATAAAAATCGATATTTGACAACCGGCGTCGCAGTCTGTCGGAAATGGCTTTATCCCATTAGATGTTTGGGTGAACGGACAGCGGGTATCTGAGACGAATCTCTTTTCGATGACATAATACATTTTCTACGCATCCTGTCGGCGTATTTTTCAATCACCTTTTGCACTGTGGGGCGATTTCCATTGTCCTCATTTTCGTACTAAATTTAAAGAGTATTTCGCACGTAAATTGGGCTGAAATGTCTAGGTGGAAATTTGGAAAAAGCGAAGTAAAATATTTTGTAACCTTAGTGATATGATATGATGACTTTGTGACAAGACAGAATGCACATCAAAATGAACACAATACGGAAACATATACTGAGGGGTCAGTTTTTTGGATGGTAGAAATGGGAGACGAATTCTCGTCATATAAATTTCTTTCCAGGAATGTTCGCCTTCCATCTTTGGACATAATCCCAACGATAACGATTCAGGTGCCCACGGTTAGTAATGACAACGATCGTCCTGCTTCCAAGTTAGTTGTAACAAGGGAAATTTATTCAATTCTAACCTAATCTGCAGTCAGCAATGATAATCATTGCGTAAACAACACATGCAAGCGAAAGTGTGAAGGAAACATCGAGGTGTGACATTGGGAAAAGCACATAGGTTTTCGTAGCAACGGTTGCGCTCATTTCAAACAGTCGATTTCTCTACGGGCGCAAACGACGGTGATCAGGTAAGCTGGCGAATAAAATGTTTCCGTAGAAACATGCAATCTGCACACATTTGAACAGAATCGTACCGAGTTCAGGTTGACACTTCGCATAGCAAACAAACAAATAGACACGTGCTTGGAACCGTCACGGATACAAATATTGATTATCATTAGGATCCCTCGAAAAATTTCGTTTTCCTGGGTGGCTATGGGAAGATTATCGATTTCAACCACGTAATCAACACGATGTCGTCATCTTGACAATAAGGCCGTTTTCAGTACCAACAGAGCCATCCACCAGCACCCATCAACAAGAATTTGCGACATCAGGGCACATCCTGAAATTATCCCGATAGATAGCAGAACGGTCTCTCTGTCCGTGGATTTGCACGGAGTCAGTACGGAACTTCAACCGAGAATAAGATTTTATCAATAATCCCACGGTACCATTATATGAATGTATGAAAATCGAACGGAGCATATTTCTAGCCTACGTGATAATCCTCATATTTGGCGAAATCAATAGCTAAATCAGTAGCTAAATCGGCAGAGTGACAGGTGAGCACAGCCAAAACAGCAGTTAGGTCCGACCAACAATGGCGAAGTGTGCTACGGTGAAGTATTGCAAAAAGATTGTGTGACTGTAACAAGACGGGGTGAGTGAGCATGATGACTGTACACCAGGCTGTTGGATAAAATTAGGTTTACAATTAGGAAGAACGGACTTTCTTAGTTCAAAAACGTGCAGTGCCACGGCGTTTGCTAAATTCTATTCTCACCTGGCAGGCACAGTGTTTCACAGGACTTTGTCTTTGTGTACAAACTTTAGAAATCATGATACATATTATATACATGAGAGAACTTGAGAAATTTTGGGCCTATCAATCATGTCCGTCTAGTCAATAAAGCCTTCCCACATATCACTTCAGCCACTATGTCTGAATACGAATATACACGACACGTACAAATCCTGTAACGTCTACCTCGTGTTTTGCACCTAGGCCGAAGGACAACTGATCGCATGCCAGCCCATCTGATAACAAGAGCCAGGTCACCATCTCAGAAATTTCGTTATCTTGAAAGACTCCATACTGGCATATATCCTAGAAACCAGTGGGTCGCAGAGGTGTCATTTTCTGCTGAGATTTTCAGCTAATCCTGTTTCTGGTGCTACTCCGATGTTGTTCTTCGAAAGAAATAAGCCATTCGATGTTGGAGCACAGG
>QNGE01010115.1:0-11028 GCA_008508345.1 Paragonimus westermani
TGGTGTGAACCACTGATGTATTGCTGTCTATGATGATGAGTTCGTCGACCGGCTGCAATTGATTGTCGGCTAGCGCAGATTGTTTGCTTTTAGTCTTTATGGAACATCACCTAAGGGCACAGACGCTTTCGCCCAGTTGGACTCGAAGTCCGACGCCGGTGAACAGTTCTGCACCAAGTCTAATCATCTGTGTCCGTTTGTGGTGAAGTCGGTCTGATCTGCGGTTGTTTTTAGTGTCATTACCTGGTGGCGGGTCGCCGACTTAAAGGGCGAAAGTTGATGGTAGGATGTCGTTGCAATCTGCGGCTCCCACACTACCGGTGACTCGCAGAAAAGAGTTCGGTGGTTGTCAGAGGATGGGGCAGCGTGTGTGCATAATAAGTGTTAAATATTTCACCGAGTAGTCAGATCTTTTCTTCGGGACGTAGGATCCGCTAACTTAGGATATTACATCCGGTCCAGTTCGCTGGTCTTAATGAGTTGATATGCGGAACGTGTCGTTTATGTGTGACCTGCTCACAAGCATGGAACACCGGGTGTAGCTGTTTGGCACGGTGTCAAACATGCTAGCGATCGTATCTATCGATTTGCGCCCGCCAGTAGTTTACAGGAAGTTAGATTCTAATGCCTAATCTCCTCTTTTGCCTCCCAATTAACAAGCTGGTCAGCGTCGTCTGTCGTAATGTGAAGCTTTCAAGAAGCAGAGTTGCAAGTTCTGACGGTGCCGACATCAACAGTTGACTAGCTCCTGAGGTCGCAAACTAAGAAAGCAGCAGTCACTAAGAAAGCAGCAGTCACCGAAAAGGTCGACGGACTTCCTGCATGGTCTCCTCCATGGTCTCCCTGTCTAATATGACTAGTTGGTCGCACTTTGGTTGTGACCTCTGCACGCTTTGATGGATTCTCATCAAAAAGCCGTCGAATGGAAAAACACCCTCTAAAATATCTTTAAAGTCGCCCTACTGTTGTGCGCATCCTGAACGCTCGGTAACATCTGCCGGAAACTTTGGATGTCAATGTAGTTGATTAGTGGTGTTAGGCGTCCCATGCGTGAGTATTCGTGCGGTATTGTAAAGTTAGACCGTGGGTCCGGAAGTTCACTAAACATCCCTCCGTCGGTTCGTTCGACTGATGACTCATCTCGTTGGACACACAGCTGAGTCATGAAATAATGCAGCTGTGCTGATGAAGCAGGAGAGCTCGGTAGGCTGCCGCAGGCTGTGCCTTTCGTAGATGTGTTGGCAATACATCACTGGGGAAAATGTTAATGACTGTTGGAGTGCTGTGAGTATCATGCCGATACCAAAAGAAGGCTTGTCCAAATTTCGACCGATTACATCATTCTCGGTGGCCTTAACATATCTTGAGAGGCTTCTCTTTTACGTCTAATGCTGCAGGCTGACCGTGCTGATTTGCATCAGCCTACCTGTCAGTGTGTGGTGTTTTGTTTCTGTTTCAACAGCGTCACTAGGGAGGCACTGTTTTGTCTGTTCAAGTGGTTGCTTTTCGAATCGCCCCGGGTCTACTCACTCAAATGGTCAATAATATTCTACGCTGAGAAGTTCGGGTGCTCTTCCGAGCGCAGTTAGTTTTTTTTGGTATGAGCCCTATGCCTGTTCCTAGTGGTTTACTTTTGCTAAGGTGTGCAGCCGCTGGTATTCAACAACCGAAGGTATCCTCCCTCACCCTGTTGAATGGCGTCAGGAGATTGGCTTATCGGTCTGACGCACGCTGTTTATCGCACAGTAGATCCAAGCGAATTGTTGTGGCAGTTAAGCATTAGTGTTAACCACTGACGTATTGCTGTCTATGATGATGAATTGGTTTGTTCTATTTTAAAGAATCAACCTACGGACAATTTTTTTTCACTTCCAAAATTCAGATTGTAAGTGAGTGTCTGTCTAGTTGTCAAGTGGAGCCACAACTTGACGTGGTCTTCGTGAATGGGCAGACTGGCCTTTTCTGTTTAACTTCTAGAGTTGCTTTCAACTTCGTATAGTCATTCCTCATGAGGGCATTTGTCCTTCCTTTTTGACCATGTCTTCCGGTTATCTTTCCTGGCGTTTTGACCAAGGGTTTACAGCGTTTGTTTACACCCTCGTTACAGTTTTACTGACGCCATAGTTGGTCATCATTTCAAAACATGTGAATCGCTTACGGAAATTGAGATCCTAGACGGATCAGAATCTACTAGATTGGATCTCGGTGAACCGTCACCTGTGTGCTGTCAAATTTATCACTTTGGTCAAAATCCGTAGAAACAGACCAGAGGTATGTTGTTTATTTGTTATATCTACATACGCTACATCGAGAAGCGATTCAAATACTGTCAGAACGCCTACGATGCCATTTTTGATCTTCTGAGAAAAACTAAGCACTTGGACATCGCTGTGCTTGCTGTCAATATGAACGCACAACCTGTTCGACTTAACCCACGAGAGTTGTGTGCTCGGTGTCCGTGCGCGACACTGATAATAGCGATTGACTGTTAATCATGCACATCGCACGCGCGCTACATATCGAGTGGCACAGTTAAGCACAAACGACAACAATGCGTCACCTGAAGACCTTTCTGCGCAACTCAACCATGGACGCAACTTCTCCGTATCACTATCGGCAATGGGTCGCACCACTCCGCTAAGGATTTTCTTCCACTTTGGAATAACCACCTTGACGTAGATTATGCCGTCGTTCATGCCTGCTTTGTCTTATCGTTTACTCAGAGGAAACTGAGCGAGGAGGGCACACAAAACGCCTATTAAATAATACCGACAATTAAACTGCTCGGGTAACAGGAGCGGAGTGACCAAAACGAGCGCTGAGCAGAAGTCTCAACAGCTATGGGAACCTCTGTTAAAAGGGGCTGTACGGCGGTAGTTTAACTTATGAACAAATGTGGGCGGATCCCCTTGTCTCTGAATACGACAGTCCGCTATGAAACGAAATGCAGACCTATGCGTAAGACCGTGAAGCTCTCTTTCTCGAAACGGACGAGGGGGTAGAGAGGGCATTTTCATCAGGGGACAGTCAGATGCTGTTTTCATCGATTTTGTGGTTGCACAGTACGCCGGCAAGGTGTTGGCTAAACTATACGAAAAATGGCTCGAATTTACAGCCCGTCACTGCCACTTCACAGGTGAGGCCGAGCACTTTGAGGAGCAGTCCAACTGGCCCGAACCTGCTCATTCAGTTGTGAATGAAAAAGATTGTGTTAGTTGTTACATTCCAGATGATCACCCATCGCAAACCGAGGTGGATATGAGGCTTAAATTATTAAAAAAACAATGAAGCCCCAAATCTGGACTTCTTTCTCCAGCACTCCTCAAAGATGGCGATGAAAGATTGCTGTCTGAACTGACCACACTCCGATCCATACGGGAGAGACATCTCATGAGTGGTGGCTATCAAAAGTTATTCCCGTCCTCAGAAGAAGATTCGGAAAATCATGCAACAATTGCGAATATCAGTCGCATCGCCATGGCACACAAGGTACTCACGGGGACAAATAAGAGAAGTAAAGGCAGGTTTCCGACCCGGTCGCGAATGTGTCGGTAGATTTAGCACCACCCACTGAGATTGGGGTCTACAATTGTATTTCGTTTCTTAAACGTTATAGGTCTGCCGACCCAGATGACCCCTTGCCGGCACTCATCAATTAGGTAGGAAGGCGTTAGCAACGGTTTTCACGCAGTTGCATCAACTTGTGTTGACAACGGAGACCATCCCTCCGTGCTGGGGTCACTCGGTAATAGTTCCCATATTCTAGAAAGGAGTCCGGGGCTGTTGCGAAAACCACGGAGGAGTTGGCTTGACTTCAATCATTTCTAGGGTCCTGGTATCCATTATACTTCATCGATTCCCTGAAGTTCGAGAGGCAAACATTGGAGAAAAACAGGCAGGGTTTCCCCTCGGACGGGGATGTATTGATCAGACTTCTGCTCTTCGCCAAATTCCGGAACATCGTTATTTATACCGTCTACCAGCAGTTGTATTTCTCGACCATGAAGATGCGTTCGATTCAGTGGATAGATCTACGTTTTTAGAGTCGCCTAAACACAGTGGTGCACCAACCAGTTGTATGAACATGCTGTCGGCGCTTTATTCTTATACTTGAGGCCAGGTTAGAGTTTGCTGTGAACTGTCTGACAGTTTCAGCACCATGAGCGACGTACGTCGAGGATGTCCACTCTAACGATTTTTGTTTACTTGTTATAGACGAAATAATGGAGGGCTGTGTGTGGCACTCACACGATGCCGGTTTGGGCCTCCTACTTGGTGNTTTATTCTTATACTTGAGGCCAGGTTAGAGTTTGCTGTGAACTGTCTGACAGTTTCAGCACCATGAGCGACGTACGTCGAGGATGTCCACTCTAACGATTTTTGTTTACTTGTTATAGACGAAATAATGGAGGGCTGTGTGTGGCACTCACACGATGCCGGTTTGGGCCTCCTACTTGGTGAAAGACTGATGTTGATTGTGCTGATGTCAAACTCTTGCTGTTTGACAACTTCCAAGCAACACAAACAATGCTGGACGCCATTTCAAACACAAACAATGCTGGACGCCATTTCACGTTCTGCTAAATACTTCGGAGTGCGCATTACAGCCTCAAGATTCCAACTGCTTTTGCAAGGTTGCTGTGGTTACCTAGATTTAATGTCGGATAATGAAGTCCTGTAGGTCGTTGACCGGCTTGTGTGTTTCGGAAACTGTATCATCCACAGGGAATGAAACAGAAGCGCTTATCTTTAAGGCTAGGATAGTATTCGCTAATTGAAGACACCTCTGGAAACGGAGGGGTCTCTCTCTGAGGCTTATGAATCGTTTATATAAGGCAACAATGTGGGCTGTACCACTTTAGGGCAGCGCAACTCGACCTTTCGGGGTGGAAGACGCGAACCACCCTTAGGTATTTGGACATCGTAGTGATTGTCAAACGAATTCTTTCGTTCACTCTTTACATTTGCACAGATTTAGGTGGTTAGGTCATACACAGGATGCCAGCTAGTCGTCTGCCACATCGTGCACTCTTTGACGACGCTGCGGGCAAATGGCGTACGGTACGAGATGGATAGGGGATGACCTAACGTGGAGAAATGAAGTTCATCAAGGATTAACCACTCTAGTTGGTGTCCGCGTCCAAAGCTGAGGACATCGTGACTCTCGGAGTCGGTGGCTGGAGACGTTACGTGAGATGGCGGCAAATCGGGTTCAGTGACGTGAATGTTGTTTGTCTGAGTTGTTTATGATGTATTTAGTGACACGGACCACTGAAAGCCGTAAGACAGCTGTCTTGCTAATAACGCCTTCCACTTACAGCCCGGTTGTTTGTCTGCAAGGTTGAGGCGCCTTGATGTTGAACTGTCGAATATAGACGTAGTTTTTTTTCACCGGTTAGAGGGTCCCTTCCCGTCCCCTTCTTTTTTCCTTCTTTCCCTATACAGGTGGTTTTTCTCTTGTGTGGCAGTTGCCCACTATTGGGGATCGCTGTCTGTTGATTATGGTGTCAGCCCTAACGTTATTTAATGAATTACGCATCAACCTAAAAATTACTAGGTGAACACTTCCAGCTAAGTACGTGCCATTTTAGTGAATTTGACATGCGTAGCTTCTTAGGATGAGATTATTCTGCAAGGCGCGATTGGTTGACAAGAGGCATTGGTGTACTTTCTGATCACTAGGTAGCCTTATTTTGTTCCTCTGTGTCAGTTTGCCCTTCTTCCTATTACTTGCGGTTCATGGTAGTTCAAATTGTAATACACAAATGTTGGGTGTGCACGTGTTGCTTGAAGTTTGGGTATACGATATATTGTTTTGATGTTTCGACATCGTGTGTAGTACACTCATGATGTTTAGGTTGAATAAGTGTTGCCTCACTGTCACAGTTGTGCTCTGTCATAAAGGGACTTAATCTTGGTGCGGTTTGACGACTTGCCTGCCATAATTATCAGTTGAGCTAAACTGAACTGTGCTAGGTACCTTCACTATAATTATTTTTTTTCCCATGGGCCATTATCTGACACGCCATCTCCTGGTATTCGGTTTAGGTTAAAATGTTTATTTTTGGACGACGGGGATTTACCGTAGCCCATGGTCCTGTAGTTTGGACTGTGATGCCAAATGTCTGGTTGAGAACTCCTTTTGTTCTCTTTACTTGCGAACACGGTTGCCACATTCCAGCCCTAAAATAGCCGTTTTCAGTGTTGATGTTAATCCTATGTGGCATCGGTTGTCATCCTAGCTACACTAAGTCATCCTATCGACTGAATCTAACGGGTCAAATAGGAGATAGTAAGCCACTAATATCCTCTTCTCTACTAATTTCCACTTCATTTCCTGACCACCGCCTCCCTACTTACAGAAGTCCTATATGGACTGGCACTGGCATCCCTGTTTTTGGATTTCGGAGGTTGCTGTCTTCTTACATATTAGAACTGGCCTGCGTCTGTTGTGATAGGCAGCTCGAAGGCATTCTCAAGGCAGAGCTTGTGATCGAGCATTTCACACTTTCTTCAGTTCATTTTCCTTTATCGATTCTGTAGTTTGGTATCTGAATATTGTCCTTATACACTTTCACCATTCAGTAATGGTAATCAAGGGGATAAATATTTATCCACAACTAACAGTCTCACCGTTCCAAATGTCTGTTGAATGTCCTATTCACCACAAATGACTGGAAATGATATATGTCGGTGGTGGAGGTCTTGGTACACATGTCCACGACAGTGGTTCAGTGATCGGTTTTCGGTCGGTTCAATCTGCGTTCAAGGATAAGTTGGCAACTGTCTAGTGGATTAACCCCTGACATGGTGTGCATGATCTGTACTGAATCTAACACCAGGCATTTGTTGGTGTCTCAAACATGTGAGCTTCGCCTGTCTCTCGTTACCTACTGTAAGTCGTTCCGTTTCCCGCCTTATTTTTTGGCGGACCAATATTTTTAGTTTCGGTATGCCTATTCATTTTCGCTCAGCAGTTCCTCGGATTTATGTTGTTTCCAGCCTAATTGATCACACAGTTGAGCTGACCTTTTCAAAATTCAACTTAGCTATCTTACCGTGTTTGAGCTTCGAATACGGCCCCGTAAAATCTTTCCCCGTCTAATTAAACTGTGCACAGGAATTATTAGACTGACTTGCCATCGAGTTTTCCGATAAATGAAAATACGCCTATTCTGTTTTTCGTTGCTGCTGTCGTTTCAATGGTCGTGCAACACGTTGGTTTTGAAATACTCAGTTGTCTGCTCAAAACCGAAATCTGAATCCTCTTTGTCATTGTGCGCATTATTGCTCTGTAATACGTCCTGTTATTGCTGTTGCCTTGAGGAATGGCGATGTTAAGGTTAGTCTAAGGTTGAATAAATTGAAGTAGAGGAGCGCATCAGTCTTGTATAACATCGTTTGTGGTCGTTTCGGTTGTGGTTTCGTTCACGAACACGCAAATGCTTTTTGAAATAAGTTTTACCAGAGTTGTTTCTCCTTTATTTGGTCAGTACCTATTTTCCTGTTACCTAAGGCGATAGAGCTCGCCTGTACGCGAAAGTGGCCAGCGAATTGATTGAGCCTTTTGAATCGGTTGTGAAAATCCCGGATTGCTAGCAACCCGGGTACCATTGGTTGCAGTCGTGTATGTTGTAATACTTTCTTAACTATTAAAATGCCCCATCCTTAGCCCGACAGCTCCTGCTCCCAAGAAGTCACGCTTAAATGACGATAGTCAGTCTGGTGGTAGTCCGAAGCCAGGGAGTAAGCAAAACGGCACCCCAGCACAAATTTCAAATTCACCAGCCTCCACTTTGCAATCGAATACTGCTAAAGAGCAAAATCAGAAGCGGGCGCAAAGGAATCAACGGTCTCAGCATAATGCAGTAAGAAATGTTTTCCAGACTGTTCAGAGCAATTTTTGTCACACCTAACCTTTTCGTTTCTATTAATAATTAAAATTTCCCTGGTCTTTGCAAATCGGCTCTATGCTTCCATCAGGATTTGCCTATCTAACCAATTTTAGTCGTCCTTCAGGGATACTCTGTGTTCGCTGGTTCACTGGTCATTTATTCGTCGTTCTTGCCATTGCGTTTGTTAATTGGACTTTCACTAGGAGCTCACTCTCGCGACTGCTGTTTCAGAAGCTGAGACGACTTCAGAGTGCTTCCTGACTTTTTTGCTAGGTGGTGTGAAAGAAGCGTCAGTGTGCTAGGCCTGACCATTACTCTCACTGGACAGCTAAAGTGTTTTCGATTAGATGTGTGTTAATGCTCATCGTTTCGAGTGTGATTTCAATCACCCTGTGCCCCGTCGTTTGCTTACCCCGAGAATGAACTTCAATAACAATAGTTTGGTTATAATTCAAGTGAGAGTCTACTGTAAGCCCTGTCATACATCAGCTGCTTCTACCGCTAGATAGTTGCTCCGGTCTGAAACCACCGACCATCGTTGATGAACCCTGATAGTTAGGCGTCCCACTTCGTTGCTCATTATTAGCACTCCACTTTCACCTAACTTGCGTGGTTTTTTAATCATTTCTGGACCATCCTTCTAGTTGATTACAGTGTAAAGTTTTGTTGATTTTAGCGGTTGTGATGGTAAACAGGGAACTCCGATTTGTATGTTTAGTACCCAAGGGTCCTTGTCTACCTCAGTCTGACTAAGTTACCTGGAATCCTTAACGTCCACTTAACCGTATTTATGTCGTTCAGGCCAATTGCGGAGATTGTTATTCGGCTTTCCATCATGAGATCACTGACATGTAGCAGTCAGTTTTGTCATAACCCGCTTGCTTTCTCATGTTAGTCTTTGTGTTTTTATCCAGGGCCATAGGGATGCATTGTATTTTGTTTCTTGACACTGGATGCACGTGGTTGACCATAGTGTGTGATCGCTTTTAAATGTTTCCATGTCCATGGATCCCATGGACACCGGCCCCGTACGTTTGCTGCTGGTGCCGATCTTTGCCGTAGACTTTATATATAGTACGCGTAGCTCAGCATTATCATGACCCGTGAATCTGTTTTGCTTATTTAGCAACAACGACAAAGTCTTAACCGTTCTCAGTCTCCTGGTGGAATGCAGCTACTCCAGATGACTGCTCCTCGCTTTGTTTCCCCGAATGCTCTGCAACCACGTGCTCAACTCGGAACTAATATGAGTAATCCCTTTCAAGGTGTGTTAAGCCCAAGTAATTCTACCAACAATCTTGGCATTCGTCTTCCCGGGCAGCCGTTACCCCAGCGCATGGGTCCAGGTCAGTCTATGAATCCGGGTATGCTGGGTAGCGGCCCGAATGTGGGCACTGCATTTCTGGGTGTGCAATCATCCCAATCCCAACAGAACGCACAGCAATCGAGTTGGCAAATGATGTCTGGTGGAGCTGGCTCAATGATGGGTGGTATCGGTCTTGGAATGCGGATGGGTGGTCCGGGAAGTGGTAATGTAATCAGTTGCCGGTAAGTACTCATTGTATGCTCACCAGACTTGCGATTACTGCTTCTTAGACCTCCTACATTTCACTTCACCAATGCGGAGATTCATGTCCTTAAATTACCTTGTTTTACCAGTCAATTTTCTCTTTGAATCAGTGATGTCAGCTCTTTATTTACAGACTAGGATTCTGTGTCCTACTACATGTTTCTCGTTCTCATTCGCAGTGCCTGTGGAGCAAGCAACGGTCCTGGGTCGCCCTTCTGCCGAAATTGCCGAGTTCCTTTTCGTTAACGTAATCTCTGTCTCTTACTGCAATGTCTGATCATCATGTGAATAAAATCACTGTTTTCCTATATTTGTGTGGTCACGAGCGAATTAAAAGCAAACTTTCTTTTTTTTTCCAACTGATAGTTGTCCAGCTTGTGCGCATTCGTGCTGATGGTCCCAAGTTACACCTGGTGATGTAGCCGAGTTTTGCTTCACTCTGTGGTTGCTGCTTGAAATCGGTGTAATTTATGCTGGATATAGCGGGCGGTTTAGATGACGCGTTAGTTGTTGGATGATGCCTGTTAGACAAGCGCATTAGAAACTAATAACCATTTTGTTTATTGTATGAACCTTATTTCACCAGATGCTGACATTAATCTTCCTACCACAATTACTTTTTGGGGCGTTTGCACATGTGACTAGGTGTGTACTATCGATGGTTGTATACGAATTCGTTCCATACTATGTTTGACTTATTTACATCCGAATGAGTGGTTTGGACTGCGGTTCCTTCCTTCAGGAGCGATGCAGTTGCGTTCATCTCAAGGGTTAAGGTGCACAAATAAAAAATGATGCGGTTTCCTGTTGCGATCAAGCAAACAAAGACTAACGCTGACCGTGCAATACCGATTAATATCGATGTTTTCTGTGATCTGCGTGTGACTGGTGATGTATGAATTGTAAGCAATTCGGTTGAATGACTATCGTTCTAAGCATCAAGCTGTTCCGTCTGCAGTTTGTCTTTTACAAGATTGGTCGAGGTAATGGACGCTGTTGTTGGATATGGCAAGTTCATTAAATGCTTTGCCACCGCTCCGGTTCTGTGCTGAATGGATTACTCCCGGCTCAGAAGAAATAGGACATTTTTTGACGTTCCTCGAGTCGCGTTGTGATCATTCATGTAGGCCCACGTTCATGTTGTGACATTAATGTCTTGACTGACCTTTCACCACGGGGCACCCCGGAAACCACTTCAGGTGAATGTTCGTGGAGCTGACGGTGGCTAATTGATAGCATTGCTGACTATAAGTCACGAGAATTCGGGGCTCCGGTCGCCGCGATTGCTGCTTTCCAGATCGTGGCGAACTAGGTGTTCACCCATGTGGAACTGATTGCCTAATCGTGCTGCGCATCCTGATACTTGCTGTCGGCTGGGACTAATCGACATCCATAGCAGAATCAGTCATTTAGCGTCACGAGGCTATCTGAATCCCGAACTTTGCGCAAACGCCAATTTTCATTTACACCCCCTGGTAAAGTTGTGGCTAGTCCGTCGACGGTCACGGTGAGACCGGACCTTGACGTTGTATGACGGCTTGCCCATCTCGATGACCTTTTGGG
>QNGE01010117.1:0-11021 GCA_008508345.1 Paragonimus westermani
CGCAATAGGGAGCTTGGTGAATATTTGCAAACTCGCCTGCTTTCTGTGAAAGAGCACTGGGCCATGTGTGCACGACGTGGCATTGTGCATCACGGGAATGGGACTAATAACGGAGTGGAGGTGGTAAATAGGTATATCAAGGGTAATGTGTCACCTCGATGAACGTTATACGACAGCGTAAGGGAGATACTGAATCGAAACGAGTACTTGGAAATGAAATTTCGACGGATTGTTACGATGCTGCTAGTGAAGGGTGGACGTCCCGCATGTGAAACGGGCGGCGTAACTGCATTGGAACAACTTTCTTCGTATGCACTAAGGGTAGTCGGAGATAACTGGAAGAAGGCTGTTTGCGTGTCGGACATGCAACCGGGCAAATTAATGTTTGCTGATGAACACGTCCTCAGCGTTGACGGTCATGGGTCCTGTACGTGTTCGTTCTTCATCAACTGGGAAATGCCATGCAGACACCTTCTGTGGTATTGTAATGATGACCCTATTGATACAAGCAATATGTTGAGAAACAGTAGGTGGTTACTGCCGGAATATTCTCGAAGCTGCGTAGTTGACGGTGCACGCTCGGGATGTTCACTTAAGGGAAAGGTTAAACGTAAAGCAAGCAAACTGATAGAGACTAGAAACCTTACCCCAAACATTTGTGAGGTAGTGAGCAACATGCCGGGTGAGAGTTATGAGTGGACTGTGAGAGCGTTGAAGCAGTTTTTAGATTTAGCTACATCAGGCGAAAAAGTGTTCTTAGGGTCGTTTGCCAGCTTTGACACCGCGGTTGAAAGGCAAAGATCCTCTCAGCCAGAAGTGTCGAAGCCACCAACATCCAGTTCTTAATCGAGACAACGAAAGCAATCTATGCGGAGAACGTCCCCGACAGTAGGATTTGAAAACCAGCCTGCAATGATGGACGACACGGGGTTCGCTAGGAGTGTCAAGTTACGCCACATCAGCAGCAACTCCTCGTCCAAGTATGTCACAAAAAATAGTAAAGGTGGCGTTCGTAGAAAGCACCTTCCTCCAGTGGACGACCAACATTGTTCGGGATGTGGCCGAGAGGATTTGGCGGATGAGGATTTAACCGACTGGATTCAGTGTGATAACTGTTGCCGTTGGTGGCATCAACGTTGTGCCGGACACCCAAATGTCGCCAACGCTTTCAAATGTCGCTTCTGTTAATCAGTTGCACGTTTCCAGTTTCATCGCTTGCTTTAAATTGTAAACTCACCATGTAATCAATATACGCAGTGCTTGCTTGCATCAACCATTTAATGTCATGCATTTCAACCTACATCATTCGTTTATTCCGTTTCTCCCCGCCCATCCCGTTTTGCCGCACTCATCATTTCCGTTGTTACGTTGCAGGATGGGCGGGGCTGTTGCAAAATCCAATCCCTCCTCAAAGCGGTGCAGCAGTGGCAACCATCTACGGGATGGGATAACGGGGCTCTGGTGCGCAACCAAAGGACCTTTGTATGGTGAAAAATTACACAATACACTTTTGTCATAATTACGTATATCCGTCTTTTACAATGAACTAGGTTTGGGTGCAATTGTTGAAATAGAAACGATTGTGGTTGCTCGAGATGCACTACCACCATGCGAGGATCCTGCGGTTGTAGAAGTACCCTCGATGTCAAAAGTAGGTTACTCCATACGCGTGCAATTACAGAGAACGTACATTTGTCGTTGATAACATATAAGCATGTGTGATGCAGTGTTCACATGTACCACTCGCGATCGTTATATTACCATGAGTTCACGTTCACCGTAGGATTATTGTATATGGTTCCGTGTGGTACTTAGAACAAGAGCTTACGCTACGTGGTCAATAACAATTTCATAGCGTTCAGTGCGTCTACCCAGGAATCGTGCGCATTGTACTGAACGGTTAGCAGTCAACTACCATTTCAATGGATGCTGTCCACAACGATGCGTAAGGTGTTGTTCAGGAACAACAAATGTAGCCAGCAGTACGCTGTTCCGTAAGAGCTACAAACTCACGATTGTCCCGCCGTGTGTGTGCAGTTTGGGTTGTACAAAGAAATCAACAGATCATTGCCCGTTGGTTGGTTGGATGTCATGATGATCAAACTTTGGATATCGGAGAAATCGCTGGAGCTGTTAGAAGACAGGCGGAACATCCCTCCTGGCAGTTCATATAACAAGTGTAGAAGAGATGTCCGTAGTAAACGGAGGCGTAGCCTAAAAGCTGATCGCGAGACTTGGTTATTGGAAAAAGTTAAGGAGATGGAGACGGTCTCTACTTCAGCAAAACACTGACAAACTGGTTAAGCTGATCCGTGCCACCCTTCCCAGACGACCATCTGTGAGTGAATCTATCAACTAGATAGATGGCACACTCAATTATAATAAGTCCAGAAGGTTAGAGCGGTGGGCGGAACACTTTGAGGGTCAATTAAACTGGCCTCCTGCTTCTACCTCGTTGTCGACACAAACTTGTAATGTAGTGCTCTGGTCGGTAGACTTAGATTCACCCACTGAGACTGATGTCCGCAATTGCATTGCGGTTCTCAAGCGTAATAAGGCTGCTGGTCCAGGTGACCTTGTGCCAGCACTTTTCAAAGAAGGTGGGAGGCGTTAGTAGAGGCTTTGACTCGGTTGCTTCAACTTGTGTGGACGATGGAAACCATCTCTCTGTGCTGGGTCACTCGATAATAGTTCCTATATTCAAGAAATGTATCAGGGGCTCTTGTGAAAACCACAGAGGAATTAGTTTGGCCCAGTCATATCTAGGGTTCTAGCATCCATTATACTTCGTCGACTAACCGCAGCTCGGGAGATAAACGTTGGGGAAGAACAGGCAGGGTTTCGCCCCGGGCGGGGATGTATAGATCACATTTTCACTCTTCGTCAAATTTTGGAGCAGCGTCATGTGTACCGCCGGTCAACAATTGTTATATTTCTCGACTATAAAGGTGCGTTCGATTCAGTGGATCGATCCACACTTCTAGATTCGCCTAAACGCAGAGGTGTGTCGACTAAATACGTGAACATACTGTCGGCAATTTATCCCCTTACTTCAGGTCAGGTTAGAGTTCACGGTGAGCTGCCTGACAGTTTGAGCACCATGAGTGGCGTACGCCAAGACTGTGCGCTGTCACCATTTTTGTTTAATTTCCTCATAGACGAAATAATGGAGTATTGTCTGCGGCACTCATAAGATAGCGGCGTGGACCTCCTACCTGGTGAATGACTGACTAACCGATTTTGATTATGCTGACGACAAGGTGTTGCTGTTTGACAACTTTCAAGCAGCACAAGCGATGCTAGACGCGATTTCGCGTTCTGCTAAGTTCTTCGGAATGCGCTTTGAAGCCGAAAAATGCAAAGTGCCTCTGCAGGATTGCTGTGACCACGTAAATTTGATGCTAGATGATGTAGTCATAGAGATTGTCGACCGGTTTGTATATCTTGGGAGCTGCATCAGCAGCGGTGGAAGTGTAGTGTATGAAATAGAAGCGCGTATCTCCAAGGCTAAGGCGGTATTTGCTAATTTGAGACATCTCTGGCGACAGAGGGTTATTTCCCTGAAGCTGAAAGGTCGTGTATATAAGACAACGGTGGTTAGGTCACGTATTAAGGGTGAATATGGACGTAGTCATTTTCAGTAGCTAGGTCCTTTCCCGTCCCCTTCTTTTTTCCTTCTCTCCTATATATAGGGTTAGCTTTTGATGGTTGTGTGGAAGTTAAGCATTCGTATGAATCACTGATGTATTGCTGTCTATGATAATGATGAGTATGTCTGATTATGAGCAATTTCTGGCAGAGAATGACAAAGTTTATATGCGTGCATTTATTACACACTCTGCCGTTGGATATCGCAACGTAGGAGAAAGCAGATTGTGCGAAAGAGACTGGGAAACAACGTATACACTCGAAGACGATGGCGATGCTGGACTCCCTCTGTTCTTCCCAGTCGTTCCGTTGACCCTCCTTTCAGGCTGCGGGCGCGACATCAATTGTTGTGGTGTGTACGTGACCAGTCAACGGCGGAGCGGTGTCTTGGCAACAACCATTGAAAGCAACACTGAGAGATGAAGAGACCTACTGATTATATCGGTGTTCCTTGAGGCCGGTGGACTTAGACCGATGCATATTCCGACACTCATAGCGCTACATTAGGTTTTTTACGTCAATTGTTGCCCCCAAACCAACCGCAAACGCTCGGTGCCTCACATAGTGTCCGCTGACTCCAAGCGCTACCAGATCAGACACGAGTCACTGTCGATAGGGAAAATCAATATACCAGATGGAACGCTTAGTTGTCAGCATCACAGAATAAAAGATACAAGAGAAAACGAAAAACCAGATACCATGTAGGAACATTAATTCAATACTTAGCGATTTGGTATGACACGCGAAATGGTTAACAGTAATCGTATGCAACTTTCAATGCACAGGATGGAAATATGAACACACAATGATCATTGTCTCGATGTGCACACCGAGAACATATGATTTCAATTCCACACAACTCACATGACTAAACGTAACCATTATCACGACGGCCGGACCAATGCCAACCGAAAGGGAAACAGCATAGGAGGTATCATTACGCCTACCTGTAATGCACCCTCGTTTGACTCCATGGTCTAAAAGCAAGAAATACCTCCCTCGTGATTTACCATCAGAGTATGCACTACGAACTTGCACAGGACTCCTCCAATAAGCCGGACAAAACAGTAGGAGAAATACTCAAGCAAAACAGAACATCCATTTATACTCTGACCACGTACCATTAGCAAATAGTTCTGTAAAGCAAAATAACGCACACCCAGACAAGTCAACCGGAACTCCCAAGCTCTACATTTAAACACCCCACCTTCATTGACGAGGTAAACCAGCTTCCATCCGGAACACAAACTGACTCCAAATTCACTCGAATGGCCAAGCCTTACACGGGCAAAAAACCACCATATGAATCCAAACAAATCGCAAATAATACCGATAGATCACATATTCCATGCAGCATCCAGCACGCCTACGCTCCGCACGTATGTGAGCACAAACTAGTCATATTCCACATTCTACCATGCTGAGCGTTCACACAAAACATGTTAACTTGGGGGGAGACCATCACACACACCAATCTACAGCCAAATTTTAAATGAGTGCCAGCAAAATTTCTCACCAATCACGTGCTCCTTTACAGCCGATGCTTACCTACCCAGTACATTCCCTCCATCCTCCGACCCCTTTTTTTGGCACCACCTTGAGAATTAGGCGAGTGACCACACTGTGGAGTCCTAATTGATGTAACAAATCAACTATCTCATCAAATTTTGAATATCCTAAGTACTATCGTCTCAGAAGTATGTATCTCAAAATTCTCTTCCTAAAATTGAATATTTCTCTCAAATAATGTCTGTTTTGTTGTTCGATTCATAAAGCTGACTCATTGTACAATTTACAGTGTTGGTGTTCAGATGTGTATATGCTTAAAAATCTGTACATTAATCACGTTCTGTTCAGCGTGTTTCTCATAAATGCATCGAGAAACATGCCATTGTTATTATCATCATGATAGAACGCTGATGGCCGCATTTACTGCCCTTTTATACCTTTCTCAATGATTCGTACCCGTATGTTGGAAATTTTTATACCAATTGCTAACCCTCCTTAAAATCTGACAAAACCGCTCATGTTGCGCGCGCGACAATTCATTTTCCCTATGAATGCTGCTCTCGATGTATTAATAAATCTTGGTAACTTTTGCTTGTATGAACTTTATCCGCGTAGTTTTTATTCTTACTTTCTCTTGCCGGACGTTTGTATATATATATATGTACCCTGTTACTAGTTTCGCCTGACCGCTTCGCCATTACGTGACTGTCATATTTGATCATATTCACGCGAACCGTTAATCTAGGAACTTGCACATTTTGTGGATTCAATATCGATGTTCGTCGTTGTCTTCCAGTATTTGGTTTATCATATTGTTTTTAAACATTAGCACCTTATTAATAAGAAATTCGCCAATACGACCGTCTTACTTTTTGGATCCGAATCGGTTGCTCGACGGGCTCCGAATTCACAGACGCTCGTTATTTACAGACGCAACGATCGTGGATCCAGCATATCGATAGACGTTGCGAGAAGACTAAACGTTGTTGGAACAACCAATAGACGTCCGGGCTCAACAGTTACATCAGTTTACATTCTACAAGATAATCATCAGCTCAACACTCCTGAGGAAGGCCACCCGAGGTGGTTGAAACGTTGAGTATTACAACTTGCTCGAAACGTTGTGTTATTCCCAATCTGTATATCAATCATCAGCTCATTTGTCAAGGTCGTGCCAAAATAGGTGTTTTGTGGATGGAGAAAGTGAACTATTGAAAAAATTTGCCGATGTTCGATACAGATGGCTTCGAAAAATTGTCCGGGAAATTTTGTCGGATGGGAAGTGGTAAGAATTACGTAAGTTTTTGGAAAATATGTGGGCCTCTTGAATGGACTTCGGTATCCACTCAAAATCGTCTGAGTTTCGTGGATCTCGCAAAATGCCCAATCAGTAAGGAATTTTTCACTGTCCGGATTAGGTGGAGCGTCCTCCCGCAAAAGATATTGTTGTGTAGTCAAGAATGAAAAGCCAAACTGAACCCCCGGATTAACAAGAGAACGTAGAATGTCCGTGTGAACTATGAAGGATAGTGAGATGTGTGATTTGCTGGCGAAAACTTACGTGTATATGTTCACATGCGCATGCATACATGTATGTATATGTATGTGTATATGCGTCAGAAACCAATGCTGGAAGTGCGGATATGCAAGACAGTTTAAATATGCCCCCAAGGAGCATCAAAAAAACTGGCAGCACGTTCGGCGTAATTGCGTAAAAAAGCATTAAACAATCACAAGTTGCTTCCGCCAACATAACATTTCACTGAGTGAAGAGGTCAAAATGTAACAGCGGAGTAGCATATCATAAACGGGAGCTTCATACATATGACGCTGTTGAGAAACACTGTGAGGTACAAACATACGGAGCACGAGTATTTTCTCTCGTAGCAGAAAGCTGAACCGGCCTTCCGCCCATGAGAAACTTCTCGAAATATAAATTTAATAAGAATATGTAATACGCAGTGTCCGACGCGTGCGTTGTAAAAAATGCAGTGGCATTTGAATTCAACAAATTCTGTCTCCACAGCCTAATTTCGTAGGAAAGTGTGAAGAGATTCGTTTACCGAAAGACACGCAGGATATCATGAAAACCGATCGTCAATCCCTGGGATATATACGTTAAAGTCACGAAAATGAAAGTCTTGCGGGTGGACTAGGTTTGTCTTCTGCTTCTGATAACCTCCAGTAAGATAATGGACGACTCAAAGTTAATCACATATGCAACCTGCAAAAGTAAAGCTGGCAGTTGTGTAGTTCGTCGGCATGACGTTTCAATGTTGAAACAAGCTGGAAACAGCCATCAGGGCACGAAAATAGATTTTTCAAATTCTCTGTTAAAAGTCAAATGCGGTTTTTTGGGGAAATTCTAGGAAGTTTCTCGAGCGCACTGGTTGTGTTGCAATGCACAACGTCGGTTATAACTGAAGGTTGATCACATTCATGCTTTTGTTGAAATAATGCATCATGGTGGCTTTCGTGGTCAACCTCGCGTTCCGAACATGCTTTCATCGGAATTTTAGCGGTAGAATACATATTCCCACCTTGCGGAAACGCCCAAGTTTCTTTTATTCGGGAGATACAAATGAACTTGTAATTTCCGGACACCTTGCAGTTGCATTGTATTTCACACTGAACGTCAAAGTGAAAGCGTCAATGAAAGCTATGTGACCAAGTTTGAGTTATTTGTCTTTCTGAATTAGACGTTCAATCTGCTTCCCTGTTAGTATTTCAGGTAGGAACCGGCCGACAAAATAACATTCCTAGGATTGATTGCGCCTGACGCTATCATGTAACTGTTTCTACCAACCGTTCATATGCTATAGTATAAACATGAGTAACGTGTCCAACTCCATCATTCACAACAGGCGTACTGTGTCATTTATTACTTACTGGTTATGCCGGAGTATAGCTTGCCATTGGTGTGCAAATCAATGTTCACTTATCTGACGACTGATAGCCCATCTTGATGCTCGTTAGTTCTCTGAGGATAGCATGGATTTTCCTTTGCACCACTTCAGCCACAACAGTTCAATCCGCGTACCATGGATATTCACGAGTATGATGGACGTCAGTCGATGGTTTTGCCAGTTGCGGATCTCACTGATGGTTATCAGTAGGTTTTCTAATTTCTGCTCTTTCATATGCTCCCTTCAGGATCCCAGAGTGCCATCCCAGCAGCCCCACGGTTGTCAGATTGTGGATCATCGATGTGGTCTGGTGTTATTGAGATTTTCGCGCCGGCTGACTACACTACCACCCAGAGATATGTTGTTCACCCTTTCTCATTAGCGCGTCACATGTGATCGGGAAATATCAGCCAGATCTTGGCTAGGCTTTGAAAGTATTTCCGACATATGCAGGTGCCTTCCTCTGACATTTGGCTGTTGAACCCCACCGTCCTATAGCTCACGGCTACGACGAATAATCGGATATTTTCAGTCGAAGACGACCCACCGTCTTACTTGATGCTTCAAATACAACCGCAGAAGGATTCTTCATCAACGGGTGAGACATTACTCAAGGGGTTACGGATGCAGCTTCTCCCGGTCAATACAAAGACTACCTTCGTAGCGGCTAAATCCCCGCATTGGCTGGACGTAGCATATCCGGCAGAGGAGACAGAGGACCGTTTTTGCATCGGTTTCACTAGCCGTCCTACCTGCAGCGCAGCAAAGTCACCCAGGATTTCTGGTCTTTCAGATTCGCGGTTATCAAGCTGTCCTTCGCAGCCGCATTATTGACACGCGGTGTGGGCAGAGACCGCAGCCGTTCAGCGAGACTTCGATCCTCTCAGATCACGTCCATCCATTCGTTGACGTCGGAGTAAATCTTCAGGCAAACACCTTCAGACGTCTAACTACTTGCGCTGGTGTCACAGCAAGTTCCGCAATCTGAAGAAGCGTTGCGTCTTCTGATGTAAATGCTTCAAACTTGGATAAGGCCCAAGACGGTTCACAGCAGCGGAGAACGTAGTCGGCACTCTCCTTAACACTCACATTCTTCACGTAACACACTTAGGTTCTTGGACCAAGCTCCTGATCTATACTGAAGCGAAAGCCACCTCGGTTTCTGCGTGATCTGGCGAGACAATTGCTTCTTCTTCGCCTGTGATTCGCGCTGTTAACCACGCGTCTCTTTCTACTTGCAGTCATTGCCAACTCCCGCTTGTCCTTTAAAGCTGGTGAGCAGTTTGCTGGCTTTTCTCATATGTAACCATAACCTTCACTCTTTCAAGGATCAGTTTACTTCAGCATTCTGACTACATGGTCGATACACGAGGGTGGAATCTGATCGATTTCCGTGTAAAAATTAGCACTAATCAAAACCAGGCATGCGCAGAAACCATCAGCCCTCTTATCATTCAATCTAAAACCCCTTAACTCTACGCATCCTTAATTTCAGACTTCCCAGGACTCGTTTGATCCACGAACCAGCATCTTCCAGTCGCTTCTGGATGCACGTACTACACCAGGATCAAAGGTCCACCAGTGTCGTGCAGACCAACACGTCTGGCTCCAAACAAACCTGAGACAGCCATGGCGGCGTTTGAACACATGCTCGAAATAGAAGTAACCTATTCTTTCAGAGGTCGACGGGCCTGTTCACTTCAAAGAGGTCGTGTGATCGGCAACTTAATGTTGATCATCGTGGTCTTGACTAGGTCACATTCCTCGATAGACATCTTCCCCCACAAATGCAGGACCTGACAGTTTGCCTTTATGACAGAACCGTATTTAGCATCGATGTGGTTCCTGCCTACCGCCAAGTCCCAGTAGAGAAGGTGGATTTCTCCAAGACGGCTGTTATCAGGCTCTTCAGTCTATTCAAAATTCTTCTAAAACCGTTTGGAACTTGGGAACGCTGTACAAACCTTCCAGCGTCCGACCCACTAATTATGCTGAGGCTTGGATTTCTACCACTTCTAATTGGGTGATATATCAGTAGCCAGTTCTCCCAAAGAGCATCTGCAGCACTCTCATTAACTCCTCGCTAGTTTAATTCAGCAAGAAATAACCACCAACGCGGCTGACTGCAAACTTAGAAAAGGTGGTGTGAAAGTTTTAGGCCGTACTACTTCTACTTCTGGTATTCAAGATTTGTGACCGAAGATATGTGTTCCCAATAATTTTTCCGAGCCGACATCTTTGAGGAAGCTCCGATTTTTGTCAGCCTAATTAATCACTACCACCGGTTTGTCCACCACTCTGCGCAACTGCTGCAATCCCTCACGGGCCTAATCCGAGGCAGTACACGTAAATTCACTTTCGTGGACGCGGCATGCATGCCTTGGTTGAGTTGGAAAAGACTCTGCCCAGTTCTGCTTTCCCAGCCCAGCCAGACCTCCATCCCGCACGTCCTTTCCTTACTGATGCCTCGGATGTATCCGTCGGTACCACATTACAGTGGTTTGTCAACAACAAACGGCAACGCCTAGGTTTCTTCTTCAAACGTTTGTTACCTGCTGAATTCCGCCGTAGTATGCATGGAAGAGTGATAATTGCTGTTTACCTAGATATCCGTTATGTCCGCCATACATTAGAAGGCCGTTCTTTCACTGTTTGCCGATCACAAGCCTCCGATGCGTGTACCTGGGTTTTCATCAGGGAATTGCCACCTCAGGAAATTCAGACTCCCAGACTATGTTTCGCAGTTTGCTTGCGGCATGCGGTATATTTCAGGTGTCCTCATACCGGTTGCTGACGCCCTCTCACGCGTCCACGCCACCTTGGTTACACCTGCCTCCACTAGCCTTAGTGATCCAGCTTCAACCCAGGAGTCACAGCCTGATTTTCAACTGTCGTTACAACGCTACTCTATGAAGCCGCGTACCATTCTGCTGTCTAATGCGGACAGAACCATCACTC
>QNGE01010118.1:0-11020 GCA_008508345.1 Paragonimus westermani
ATCAGACAGCAACAATACTTTTGTGTTAGTTTTTAAGGACATCATCGGAGCGTTACCTAACGAAGTTAGTTCGAATCCTAAGGTCCCATGGCTAATCACACGCAATAACTTGGCTAGATACTTCTGTGCAGACCAGCTTGTTATCCGGCGTTGTCGCCCATTTTTATTTACTGGGCCTCGCATGTCTTGATGCTTTGCGACACAAACACTTGTGAACTGTCTGGACAAGTTAGAAGTTTAAGATTGTCAAAGAGGTGAAAACAGATAACCGGAAAGCGCGTTGTTTAAAAGACCTCATATGTTAGGATGCAACTACGCAGTGTGGGATTAATAAACGTCAACCGTGGCTGGCTTCCCTTAGGTGAAGATCGTGAAACTGTTCGCAGTTGAAATGTTTTGTTGTGGGTTCAAGTAAGGAATTTTCACAAATGGTTCACCACCGTTAAACTTGGCCCATCATCTGATACCTTCCTTGGTTCTCAGTGAGGTCTCCTGTGAACCCCTCTCGTTTCTTTAGAACGCTGAAACATTGCGTGAGCGGGCTTACATGAAATGCCAAACAAGCAGTTAGAAATCAACCTATTTCCCCGCAGCGCTTGCCACTTACAAGAGTTCTAAGGGACTCTTTTCGCACACAGTGTCATTTGCCTGGCTCACTCGAAGCAACGCAAACTGCCAAACACCTCCCTATCATAACGGTCTAAAATAGCTGATCTCAATATGACTTTCACTGTCTATTCATCACCTCTCTACAAATTCACCTCAGTTGGTAGTACTTTGCAAGGTGCAGCTTAAGGTCCGCTTTGGTTTTGCAATAAACCACTAAGGCCACACCGACTTCAATTGCAAATGTTACTCAACCACTAAGCTTATTAGTCGTTCAGTTAGCGTTGATCTCACAACAAGCTAGAATTACTATCCAGCCCAAAAACTTGGGATAAGCATGGAGTCTCGAACCCAGAATAAACGTTCAATTCTGACGATCACTTCACAGCTCTGAAACAATGTTTGCTAGCTGATATGATTACCGACATTGTTTCCTTGACGCCAACATCTGTTTTTGCGTAATGTACACTCTAGGGGGAAAACCACTGACTTGAGCAATTTTCTTATATCCCTCAGTCATACAGCTATACTGCGAACGGTTCGATGATGACTGTTGGTTATCAGGCAGGCCGGTTACGTGACATGATGGAGAATCCGTTTCATTACCCATAGGTCTAAGTCCTCGCTTCCCATATCACTATACCAACTTTGCCGCACAAGCTTCGTAAGTCTCCACTGAACAAGGTCTATACATGTTTCGGTATGGCAACTTACTATGTAATGACGACCTTGAAAATCGAGTAAAAGTGGGCTTAACTTGAAGACCAAAACTTATTCTGTGAGAGATTCTGTATTTACAGCATAGCACAGGTATGCACCTCTCATGGGTGATGACGATCTTGGCATCACCTATTCACTGAACTCATGATACGTTTGTTTGGCAGCAAAAGTTGGCACCTATCGGATATATTCACAATTATAATACCGGCGGAACGGAAAACAGAGATAAACACGTTTCAGTAGAACAGAGATTATAACGAGTTTAGAATAAATTGGTATAAGATAGTGATCAATGAATCGTCATGAGTATCTATTATTTAATAGTGTCGCTGTTAAGAGTTGCTTGTCTTGCCCTAGCACATCCTGGTGAATAGAATGCCAGAAAACCAAAATTCATGGTAAGCAGGTGTAAATCTCTTGGGATGGAGGCACCTACCGGGCAGCCTTTATCAAATTACTTCTGATGTCATTTCTTTCAGCGGCACCTTTGCCAACTGTTCTTTCCCACTGCACTCTAGTGAACATCATGTTCCATTGTCGTCCATCATATTTCTGGAAAGGCGTACTGTTTCTTATGAAAAAATGTGAATCGCTAGACATTCCACGGCTTTATTGTCAAAATGTTCTGTACGACTTTAATCATAAAGCTATCGTTCTCTGTGACGAGTAGTTATGTAAATAAAGTAGCGGTCTAGAAGAATACCACAATGTATTTTACCTAAATTAGCGGCATTAAATACTTCAAAGTGTATTCACACGTTTGATGTTTCACCTACCCGTTTTGAAGTAAATTCCATCGATTTGAAAACCATAAAACTTTAGCCATCGCATGTAAACTGCTATGTGAGATGGAAAGGACATCACCTGTTTATCAGAGTAAATTCGTAATCAACACAACAAGGAACGTTATTGACAGTAGGGAATGTTATCAAACAACTGTAAATAGTCCAGTTAGACGGATCTTTGAGCCGATTCAATACAATTCGTCGTGAGTCTGGAGGTGTTTTTGTTAAACCAACAGTATCTGAACAAAGGCATATTCATCGCGTTTCAATATTCTCATATATTTTATCAAGAATGATGGAAAGATGAGAAGCAAATATACCCACGTTATTAGTTCTACCGACGTCATATATAAGATCTTACTGAACATATCTGTCATGATCGGTTGGTCTCATTAGTTGTGCTCGCCTACACTGTATACCCCTATTTTTTGTTACCAATGAGAGATCTCAATTACAGGACATTAGGAGGACAGATTGAATAGTTGCTTTTATCCCAAGGCCACTTGCACGTTACCTGCAGTACCCTAGCTATGCATTCGTTTCTTACGAGCTAGGAATAACGGATTCGAGACAATTTATATAGGCCATCAAATATCGCAGTGCTTGACAACTCTATTGTTTGCTGGTGATTGACATACACGAAATATATTTGTTTGAAGAAAGAACAACTCGTTTGTGAATAACAGAATACAAAAATTTACAATCAAAATATGTCCATTGTGGTGGTTGAGTGGATTTGAACTGCTGTAAAACGAGTATGTTCCGTACACAAACCAATACTTCTCCAATCTACCCGAGAATTTGTTCTACAAACACTAGGCACGACATATGTAGCCCTTCTGTCTTACATACCGTGTGACTGTTCAGCTGTAATTACAGTGACTGTTACAACACTGAACGAACGGTACATCCCCCAGTGTAATTGGTTGATTTGATGTAGCCTACGGAGCGCTAATCGAATAAGCCACTGCATATGGAGCCCAGGATCACCAAGTGCGTTACAGACTACAGAAACAGTCTTGTTCGCTGTGTTGGTGTGTGGCTAAACCTTCATAATTGTGGCTACCATTAACACTATAGCAATCAAAGACAGTCAGTATTGTGTGTTGAGAAGCACAAAGGTTAACTGCAACCATCCAACTTAGTTTTGACTTTTTGATTCCAAAATGCCTTTGTCAAATCGTCATCCTCATGTGCTTTTGTAACGCAACTAGCTATCTGATATGCGAAACCACGGATGATTTGGTACTTGACATCAGGCCGTTATGACAAACTGAATCCGTGAAACGCTGTACTTCTGAAGAAAGACCACCTAATAGTTTCATTTGACTGTCTGAACAAAGCTTCCATGTTTGAGAGATATTGCGCGCTCTACTGATCAGACCACTGTCACAAAGATAACACCGGTTGTCTGGAACCGTTTTGGAACCTAATGGGTAAAGTTGACTCGCTACAACTGTATGCTGGGCCAAGCAAATTTTTCTGGTATAGTCATGAGTTAAACAATGACGACTACTGAAATTATTCATGTTTCCAAAATTTGGCACATTTGTTTAACACGGACTGTCTGCAAACTTCTCTGAGTAACGAATACCAATGTGCAGAGTTCAACTATTAGAAGACTAATTGTCCTCCATTATATCGAATACAATGTGCAATCGACCCACAATGTTTAGTGGTGTCAGACAATATCATGTCCCTGTTTACTAGTTATCAGTGCGTTTCACACTATCGAAGCTCAGTGTTCATGTGATAACCGGTGTGTCGAGGGCTCTTCAAAAATGACCATAATAAGGTTGTGAACAGGTTCGTGTGGCTAAGAAAACGTTGAATAAGACTGTCTTTGGTGAACCAAATGTTTTATGATAGGAGATGTATTCTTCGGAAAACCAACCAGCAGATGGGTAAAATGACCACAAGAGTACGGTTACTAAACAGCTCCTAAGTATACTCTTCGAAGCCACATAATATAATATTGTACTAATCATATTGTCATCTTGAACGCTTTTTCTCGTGTGACCGCACCTGCCAACACTTAATGTAAATTTCATTCATATGTGAACGCAAACAATATGTTCCTGATTGAAAACAGAAAGTAATCACACTGAACAATTCACCAGACCAAATGGATAAAAATCCACCGAATGACCACATAACCACAAAGTGTTTGGTGTGTTGTTCTATTTCCAATATTTCATGCTGAATCTTCACATGAAACGTTCACAATTGAAAACTGTTATCTTCTGCTGTCCCACTGATTGTTTCACACCACTGTTAACCATGAAGATTCTGATAGCTTGAAACGTTTTTTGATAAACACACACATTTGTTTTATTATCTGGCAGTCTTCTGGGTCTCTTGTGTGTCAGTTTATTGTTTACGCATTTGTTTAGTTTATACTACGGGTGCACTGAAGTCAATCACTCTATCGTTACTGTAAAGTTTCTGACCGAATCTATGAACTTACTGCACTAATCACATAATCCATATGTGATATACAACCATGAAACAGGTGTGGCGATCACAAACTCAAAGGCACATAGAAGTGCTAGAACTCCGTGTGGGGATAATTTTTAAACCTGAAATCAGATTTCATTCACTTCGAACCACTGTGAGACTGATATGATACTAAGGTCTGATTAACACAATTACTAACCCATAGCTTGTACAATTGACACAGTTAGGTACAATGGAACTGGAAATACATTTTCAGCCAGCTTTGTTTTTGAACAAATATTTCGACGCACAACAAAACGAAAATATGCACTCATAATACAACAGGAAATGAAAATTCTGTAATACTTTGGGTATCTACAGTTAATGCCTACCATAGAATTCTGCGTCAGTGAGAACTCAACCTTTTTATATGGAAATAGGCCCATACCTGCCCGATAATTTAGTCATCTCTGTTTGTGTATTCGCAACCGTTTAGTTGTTAATTATTGATCTCATGATGACATTTCTGGGGCGAGAGTACGATTTGCGGTTCTCCACTGCCTCAACTCATTTCCTAACGTAGATTTCGAATGCCGACCTGAAATTTTAAGGTATGGCACCAAGTTACAAGAGCAAAGCGTTGATTAAACTACTGAATTCACTTAACCTACCATGCAGTATAGCTGTGTGTCACTGAAATTCAAATTCCTTTTATACCTGTGAACTATGGTTGTATTGTTCACATTAAATTTTGTGTTGTGCGTGATATAGCGTAAGCCTGCTAAGTACACTCAGTGGGATGCACAGTTAGTTGTGAGATATGCTTGAAAGCCAATGCCTACAGTTGACCAACTGAATTACGAAGTCCTACCTGTGTGCAATTACCACTCACATTACTGAAGCAAGGCACACGGTTTCATCGAACGGAGTTTTTCATCCAATTAACCGTTTAGTTCCCATTGACTTGATGTTGTTTACCATTTTAGTTCCGTCAACGCGTAAGCAGCTGCAACATATCAAGAAAACTCAGTTTTCATGTGGAACCTGCCTGATCTCTAAATTCGCCGTAGCTTCCGTTTCAAAACTTGACAGCTATGGAGGACTCCAAACAATTCTAACCCTCAGAATGTTTAACGTAACTGAATAAGCGATCGCTTCCAACTTCAATAGTTAACTAGTCATTATGGGATGTGCGTCCTGGCCAACAGTTAACCACCAAAAGAGATATTCAAGTGGTACTTCAACAGTCGGGGGCAAAATTCCAGACTGTTTCTAAATAAAGTACCCGACTACCCCCCTTAACACTTTCCACTTCTCCAGAGAGTACAGTTTGCATTCTGCTTAGTCGTTATCACCAAGTTACGAACGTCATTCAAAAAGTCTAATAATTCGCGATTCTAACTTGACACTTTAATCTTTGAGTAGACCAAGGGCGTCAACGAACAGAACATTGATCAAAGGCGAACACCACAAGATTTTGCCTCATTTTAGGTTATGAAGCAGTGGTCAGTACAGTTGCCGCACTAGAAAGTGCGGTGGAGGTCGCATTCCAATCCTGATGAGGATGTGCGTCACTGCCACATCAAACAGGAGTGGAATTTGATTAGTGTTACTCTTCCAAAATGTCTAACTACAAAAGTCTATCTGAATGCAGATGCTGCAATCAATCACGAATGGAATTCAGTTTAAGTCGCCGGAATCTTTTAAGTATTCTTTCTTCCAGGAAATTTTTGTCTTCTTTTGTGATGTATATATCTACATGTATACTTATATGCATATATCTTCGTGTGTATTCATGTATATGTATGCATATACACATGTTTTTATATTCTGTATAATATGATCATCCCTGTTCAGTGTTTGCGGACGTAACAGTGTTGTGAACCCAGAAGGCGGATGACACAAAGGTTACTTTATTGGAGAAACCAACACACTACTTAAGCGTCTGAGCACGANGGTGTGAGTAGTATGGTGCGACCGTCTATCCTCACTACAATAATGCTAGGTCTGATTATGTCTGGCACCAAAGAGAAAAGATTGCCAGTTTTTCGGATAGAAATTAAAATTGTGGCTTAGTACCAATTAAACTCTTGTTCATCCAAAATTCTCATTGACTTCCATACAGTAACAAAACGGTCAGGTGGCATTTTCAACCTATGTCTGTAACCGCCAACATCGCAGTGCAACGTACACTTCGCAAATCTTACACTCAAATCTTACACTTCTCAAATCTTACAGTATAAATGTGAACACAGTGATTGTTCCAAAATGCTTACTAACTCCCACTTTCTGTCTCATTAGAATTTAAGTTCGGAGTTGCTTTTGTCTATTAGAAGTATTCTGAAAGTGGAATTGCGGGACTTCACCGTAAACCGGGTGGAATTTATGTTCGACCAGTCAGATATCTGGCTTCGTCAGTCAAATATGTAGTTTTGGTCAACCACATGTTTACAGATTTATGTATTATACGAAGTCTGTCGGTTCGCAGTCAGATTTTAACAATAACTTGCTGCAAATTATTGAACAGTATGTAAACTGTTGACGGAATTCAAACTATACCTTATACATGGACTCTGTGGTTTCTAACATCTGTAACACAATTCGGTTACCATGATCTAGTCCCGGACAGATATTACGCTCTACTAGTGGCTGGTATACCTTGCTGCTGGTTTTGCCGCGTAGTTTACCACATTTCCAAATGCACATTTCAGCGGTTTCGCTCTACAGTAAACACCCAATTGTGAACGTGTTGTAGTCATCATAGATACAGGCATTCAGTTCACTTCAGAAATGTTGAGGGATTGGTCAATTGGCATAGACCATCCTCTTACAGAAACTACCTCATAGTACATATAATCTCGTGGACGAAAAATACTTCCGGGAGATTTCTGAAACCTACCTCCGATTAATCTACTTTTGTGGGGCGCGTTCATATTCACAACGTTCACCTTATGTAGTGTCGAAGTATTCGACATTCTGCACCCAAAATCTTTCTAGTGCTATCGTTCAGAGGTGTTCTGAGGACGATCAACTATTTTTACCACCTCCCGCCCTGAATATTCTTAATTGACAAACTTAGATTCTTGAGATTAGTGGTAATGAGTAACACTATTATCCGAAATCAACGCATATCTGAATTGATGAACGGTTTAGTTTGCCACAAACATACTGGCGAAATTGTATGCCATGTCCTGTTTTCCAACAGAGTTAACCGGAATTTAAAGTTTCTTCAGTACTTGGTCCAACGTTGTCCACCAAAGACTGAACGAAAATAACACTCCGGAAAATGGAAGAGGGAATGGTGGATGGAAAAAACTGCATGAACCATGGTTTTCGTGGGCTTCAAGTAAAAACTGTAGTCTTCGAGGTAGCAATTCAATTGCGTCTGTTTTGATGCACTGATTACACGTTGTTTTATCTCCGCTTCGTCTAACTTCAGCATTTTAGGCTGCTTTTTAAAAAATGCTATATCGAACGTTGACTCATTATACAATTAGTTCACTGTACGTGATAGTACCTTGTGCTAGAATATCAGAAGTAAAGCTGCATCCTATGATTTCGTCAGTGCAAGACTTTAAACTGTACGATTTGGATGGACACTCGAGGTTTATGAAATCGACGCTCATTTGGGCCTTTCTGAACATTAGTTTTTCACTATACATATCTCACATATGACAAGATAGTTTCTCGGAGGAGACGATCGCAGAAACTGCCCCAGCCTTTCGGGAATGTTTACCTGGTCAGAATTCATTACATGACTTCAATACGGTATGCTGTGAGAAATATTGTTGTTTTACGTACACCCAACTAACCTGATTTCGGTTCAATGTCTAGATTCAAACGCCGGTGAATGAACCAACTGTATCCTCCATTGCAGAGATCGTTTCGAAGTGGTCTACTTGATGGATGCAATTTTCCCCATCTATAAAAGTAACTAGCAGTGCCGCCAAACTCTGTGTTGATGGCTGTGTGAATGATGTCACAGTGTTAAAACAGCTGTACCATGGTAGCTAGCGGTAGTGTATTTTGGTCATTTTTCCAAAGTGTGTCTGGTCAATCAAAACGATCAACAGAAACTGTCGGAATAAAGGATCATGAACATGTCCTTATCACAATTCCTCACCATCACGAAACGCTTATTAATCTTGCGATCACCTGCCTTCTTTGGATAGATGTTCTTTTCGTTATTTTCGCAACTCCATTTTTTCATCTTCATTCGCTTGGAGTATGCAGGAAAATTTGTGTGCTGATTAATAGTGGTTTTTGGTATTTAGATAAATGGAATGCTAGTCACATTCGATGGTAACTGTGCATTGTTCCTCTTCGTGTACGACGGAGTTTGTGATACTATTGCAAAACACACAGAAAAGTGTTGGCAACTTCGGGATAACACATCACGTTCGCACCACGGAATCCACACTGTAAATAGGCCACAAAGCAGGTTAAAACAATTTCCTGAGATCGAAGGTTTGTGTAAAAGTATTGCAAAAGAAACAACCATACAGTTTCTGCTCGACGCTGTAAACAATGATCGTACTGCAACCAACATTTCGGTTGGACTACTTCGTTTTCAACTTATGCCATTTTTCTGTGGAGCGCCTGTCTTTCTGCTTCCCGTGTGTTGTCATTTCCAGTTCTGTTAATGAAGATACATGTGTTGTTTATCGAGACCGAGAAATACACTAATGAATAAGTTCTATTTGAAGGTATTATCATCCATCTTGGAAACATGTCAGCCACCTTAGTTGTGTTGATGTCCTGATCTAAACTAAGCCAAAAAGCTCCAGGGTATATTCAATAGTGTTTTAAAAAAAGGCCTGGATACACCATTTAATCGGCTGACTGACTGCCCCAGACTCATTGCACCTTTGTAAATGTCTGAAGATTTTGCAGGAAAGAATCAACCAGCATCTTATGTAGAATTGAAACGGATTTCTCACCGGCATATATCAAAGTTTTCCTTTCCTCCTTACTTCTGTAGTTTTGTTTACTAACACACTATACACAAAACTGCTGTTAGGATGATAGTTAATGAGTTTATTTGGTTAAGCACATACGGTGTACAGCGTATAACTAACTGTAATGAAGTACCCCATGAAATATTGGCTATTCTCAGAACTTTGTCATAGCGTTTATCTCAACAGTACTGTGTAGCACGTTAACATGATTCAACGATAGAATACACGTATGATTATCGAAACGTTCCCCCTCAAATTCGAAGTTGTTTGTGCACATCCCCTCAAGTTTCAGGTTCCTAGTTATTTCCACCCGTCAGAAAGGTGGCCAACATGGGAATAAGGTCACCTTCTAACTATTGGTGTGCTGTATAAATCGTTGTGGTTTGTCACGTAACAAAATCACTTCAACAGCTCTTGGAAGTGATTTTAAGTGATTGACCAAAAGTGCGAGTGATACTTCCATCCTCGTCGGTCACACAATGAATACAGACCCGTTAACCTTATGGTTTTTTGTCGAGAAAAAAAAGGAATTGTGCGGCGCGCCTCTCATTCAGCGATGGGCTTGGCTTCAGGCGACCACTTGCAAGCTTCAACTGAAAAATACACTGTCACGAACATCTGTATTAGCAGTCATTCAGCTTCAAGTAGCCCTTGTGCGGGGAGTTAGCACACAATTCCAGGCGCCTGTCCACACGGTGAAGATATAATTTGGCCAATTTCAGTGGACATTTATCGTCTTTGGTGAATGTCATTCTCGGATGGCTACTTTCATGGGCAATATTATAATTACTGAACAACTTCATCACACGTCTTACACTTAGAGTTACTGTCTTCAACGTTTTCACCTTACACTCGTACACATACGAAATCAATCTGCCCTTGGAGCTCAGTACTGATCAACCTTTTTCATAAGCATACGTTGTGAAAGATAACTTGCATAATAGTTGTACTAAATTTGAACTGCAGCGAATTCTCGATTGAGAAGTTACAGCCAATCAGTGTTCGCGAACAACCTGCTAAGGGCGGAACCATGGTCAAACTGGCGCCAACCAATCATGGACGAATATTAGCTGCTGTTGAATACGTCTTTTTCAAATAACCGAGTTGCTAGATGCGAGGTCTTAGGGCAAAACCACAACAAACTGGCCAATCAATCAGTGAAGACGCCTGTTGCTTAAAAACAATTGTAATAACTGTTGTTCTCTATAAAAGTTGCTGTTTCTCCAATGAATTGAGATTGTTTAGTGCCGCTCAGATTCCAGTTCCCATTTTCCTCGATTGGGTACCTCAGTACGCGACATCAATAATCCACTTCCGGTTTTGATCAGCATCATTGTCCAGTACGCTCAGTCTAGACTGCAACATGAAAGCAAAACTGATCACACCAATGATGTTTAGTCAAATTATGCGGTATACCCTGTCATCATTTTGGACAAAAGTTTGGTCCTAGCCGTGTGTCGAAGTGGCTTTGAAAATGGAATATTGATTCTACATGTACGATCTTCCACGAAAACG
>QNGE01010120.1:0-11018 GCA_008508345.1 Paragonimus westermani
AAACTGATGCCCAGTTCATCTTGGGTGCATTAAAGTCACCCATATTAAGCAGATGGGTAAAACGTTGTAGGCCTAGGAAGTTGTCCAGCCTTGAGAGAAGGGTGTCGTCGTCGGAAGAGGGAGAAGGGTAAATAACGCCCACTAGGAGTGAGTCTTGGCCACGCACTGCTAGGCGAAGCTACAGAGCGTCAGTAAATAGTCTCCTGACTCTCAGTGGCTATTTCGTGGGTGTCGGGAGACACCGTTGAAGGAAAATCGCAGAACCCCCCATTCTCCCCCGGGTGGAGTCAGTTCGGCAAACTGAATATCTCGGGACATCCAGTTCACTGTCACTGATATCACTTGTAGGCCAGGTCTCCGTGAAAGCGGACATGTGGGGTTGGGTGTCATGAACTGTCTGATTTCCGGTAATTTATCGAACAGACTCAGACAGTTAGTATACATGCACTTAAAAGCTATTTCCTCGTTGGATTTCGCGAGAAAAAAGAAAGGAGGGTGCGAGGAAGAGCCTGGGAAAGAAGGACGAATCAATTCAAACCAGTGTTCATTTTATGCAAGAGAAACTGATGTAACCGTACACAAAAGTAAAGCGAAGTATGAAAATATGTACAATACCCTACAGGTAATCCTATTCAAATACTGAGCCAGCAGGAACGTCGTATGNGCGAGAAAAAAGAAAGGAGGGTGCGAGGAAGAGCCTGGGAAAGAAGGACGAATCAATTCAAACCAGTGTTCATTTTATGCAAGAGAAACTGATGTAACCGTACACAAAAGTAAAGCGAAGTATGAAAATATGTACAATACCCTACAGGTAATCCTATTCAAATACTGAGCCAGCAGGAACGTCGTATGTGTGTTGGAACAAACAGTCCATTCTATACAAGACGTTACGGGAGAATAATGTGCCCGTTGTGTCCGCCATATTGAAAGATTTTATGTCCAGGTGGTGGGAGACGAAGACAAGAATAGTGCCGCAAATTTCAGGTCTATCCGTGAATGACGAAAGCTCTATTAGGGGCTAGCACTATATAATTGATCTTATTCTTCATGTGCAAAAGTAGCTTTGTTGGGTGGGGTATGTAAATTTTAAAACTGGTTTTGTTGCTACGTCATCGGAAACCAAGCGTTTGAATAATCTTGAGTAGATGTGTGAAATTGCGTTTGTACATGATCGCCACTGCTTGCATCGTTCTGATATTGTGTGGATTGAATGTGTTGCAGGTGGTGTGCGAGTTCTTCTTGCATTTCGGCCACTCATTATTGTGCATCGTCCGTTGCAGCTACTGAGTGTCTATGCTAGAGATCGTTAATCTTCGATTACAAACGTATTACATTTGGCGTCGAGGGCAGGATGTGGATCAAAGATGATCTCGGCTCTCCACACGTGGAAAGCACATGCGCGCACCCAGTGGTTACGGGCGATCGTGGAGAGTTCCTGCCATCACTCAGACAACCACAAGTTTTCCATCCTGATGACGACTTTGAAAGTTGGGTGTTCGCCGTCACCATCTACTTGGCTGGCGTCCCTGAGAAAAGCATGGGGCCTACACTTTATGCTTCTTGGGTGAGGAAGCAAATAAGATGTTTCGCAAGACGGGCGTCCACACCACAGCTCCAGCACCAGTCATTTGAGAAACGCTACGCCAGTTATTTGAAAAACTGGAACTCCTGGAGTTCTACCGGGAAAAATTCTCCAGTCACAGTCAGAGACCGGAGCAATCGGTCGACAGTTTTCGGAGAAATTTTCGGTTTTACATGGGCCTCGGGAACCGGGACCTGCGGAACAAATTCGTTCTCCAACCAGCAGAGAATCTGTCGGTTGCTCTGATGAAGGCAATGGATTGTGAGGCCCTTGAACAGTTGGACGAGAAGCGGGCCGCCGAGAAGTCAATTTGCTTGTATTTCCCTCAACACTCCCTCAATTCGGAGCCACTGCCCCAAAGAAGCCGATCAACTGTCCTGGTGAGTGGGGGGGTGTTGGTATTGCAAACGGTTCAGCGGGTGCGCAAGACAGTGTGGTCGTAACTCGCTGAATGCTTCCACATCCCCGAAGGCTGAGTCTCTCACTGTTTTGTATGAAGCTTTATCTTCCGTTACCTTACCAGAACGTGTTGCTAATATGAAACCTTCATCTGTAAGGGGCACGGCCAGGTGTTGGTTCTTCGCTGAATTGCCTATTTTCTTGATAATAGAGCTTTCAGAGTTAAGACCGGATCAGACCTTTCGTCTCCCTCCTTCATTTCTACAGGAGTTCCTCAAGGGTCAGTGCTAGGTCCTCTGTTATTCCTCATTTACATCAACGACCTTCCGAACAATATTTCTAACAACGCCCTCTTATACGCAGATGGCCTAAAAATCAGGAATGCCACTGATCCCAGTATACTACAGAATGATCTTGACGCGATCGAGCGCCGGTCAGACGATTAGAGTCTCCCACTAAATGACAATAAATGTGCTCACGTGTCACTCGGTGGAGACTCTGGCAATGCCTTCATGATTCACGGTGCGTTCAACACAGCAGAGATCATGAAAATCGATCTGAAGAAAGATGTGGGTATTTGATTGTCATCTAACCTTTCCCTCGCGTGTCACCATGAGATAGCCTCAAAAAAGGGATTTATCGCTCTTAGGATGATTAATCGTGTATATCGGCCTAAAGCAAAACATGTTAGCTGTTGCGCATGTCCAGCGCGTGGCTACCAAGGTGGTAGTGAGTCTGAACTATGTTACTTACGAGTTTCAACTTGGGACTCTTGACCTGTACCCACTTGAATTCCGTGCACTCCACGGTGATTTAATACTCATACACTACTTCAAAGTAGTTCTCGTAGAACAGTTCTTTACTGTGGTGAATTAGGACGGTCGGTGTGAACACAACTCCGTCCTCGGACCTTTCTTAGACAGTTCTTTTTTACGGGGTTATTAATTATTGGAACAGCCTTCCTGCTGAGGTCGACAGCAGCGCTTCTAGGGATCGTTTTAAAGCTTTGCTTGATTCTTATTTGTCTAAAATTTCATTATGCGAGTAATCGTACTCTATTCTTGGTATTCACTGTAATCCCCAAGAGCGGCGCTACACCTTGTCTTCAATGATTGTCTTTCAGATCAACAGACGCCCGCCGACACTGATCAAGGAAATCCGACTGGGTCTTGAAACCTTGGGCCCCTGCCTCGAACCCGCGTATCCATCGCTGAATGTCGCACAAATGTCAATGCGTAACGAATTATTAGGTTATTCGTTGACGAATAGCAGTAGTCAGGTGCAAATTTTGGTGCCCAGCACACCAGTAGGACAGAAAGCGAGAAAGCTTGAACCGAATTTCGACTTATCAGCGCAATTAGCGATTCATACACGGGTTCGAGGCTGGGAGCATAATCTACCCTGATCCAGTCAGGTTGTTCGTTTCGATATCTGGCGGTTTTCTACTGACCTGAAAGGCAGTCATTGAAAACAAGGCGTAGCACCGCTCTTGAGGGTTATAGTGAGTACCAAGAACAGAGCAACATAACAATCTAGCAGAACAGAACAAATTACTAATCTAACGGTTTATTAAGTAGGTGAGAATCCAATAACACGTTGAGGCGGTCTTTAGAAGAGCACCTGACAATCTCTAGTGGTAGGTCGCTCCAGTAGTTGATAACTCTATAAGAGAAGAACTGTTGTCTTAGGAAGGTCCGAGGTCAAAGCTTACAGAGCTTCTTGTCACGACCTCTTCGACTGTTATCACTCACTAGGGTGAAGAATTGTTGCACGAGTCCTGTGCTAAAGAGAAAGTGTGTAAGAATTAAGTCACCGCGGAGTCTTCGAAACTCAAGTGGATAAAGATCAAGAATTTCGAGGCGAGACTCGTAGGAGAGATGCCGTAAGCCGGTGGCCATTTTGGTGGCTACTCGCTGGACACCTTCAATGGCGAGCATGTCCTTCTTCAAACCGGTGTAGACGACTTGATTGGCATACTCGAGCAGTGGTCTTATGTAGACTCCGTAAAGCGTGTGAAGGGCGTTCCGGTCTATGTGGGGGAAGGTTCTTTTGATCATCTCGAGTCATAAAGCCTCTTTTGGCGGCCAGCTGGTGATGAGAAGAGAAGGACAAACCAGACGACAGCCAGATCCCTAGGTCTTTTTTGAGATCTACTTTCGTGATATCTACTACACTTTGTGCACCGTGTATCACGAACAGGTTCCCGGAGTCCCCTCCGAGTGACACGTGCGCACACTTCCTATAGTTTAGATGGAGAGTCCAATCATCTGACCAGCATTTAATACGATCAAGGTCAATCTGCAATGCATTGGGGTCACAGGCGTTCCAGATTTTTAAGTCGTCGGCATAAAGGACGGCGCTGCTAGAGATCAACTCGGAGAGATCATTGATGTAGATGAGAAACAACAATGGATCAAGTATCGATCCTTGAGGGACTCCCAAAGAGACTGGGGATGGAGACGAAAGGCCTGAACCGGAAGTTATCCAGCGGGGAACCTCTCCTTGGATCCCATAAGCATCTAGTTCATGCACCAGAGGACCATGTGGGGCATGGTCGAAGGCATTGGCAAAGTCGAAGAAGATAGCATCCGAGATATGACCACTGTCTTTGGCCTCTCTTAGGCTACACATGAAGATTAACATATTGTTTACGTATGGCCGATCGGGAAGAAAGCCATACTGGGTAGAAGAGTGAAGCTTATTAGAGTAGAAATGCTTTTAGATGGTGCGTTTTAACAGTCTGTCCATTATCTTGCATGGGATGCTGGTAAGGCTGATCGGCCGATATCTAGCAGGAGAGTGACGATCGCTTGTTTCAAATACAGGTGAGACAGTGGCCTCTTACCATGCCTCCGGAAGAGTGCCTGTCCGAAGTGTGTTTAAACAGATTAAATAGAGGCACCGCCAAACCAAGGACCGCTTGTTTGAGCATCCGGGGATGGATCTTGTCTGGTCCCATGGCACCATAAGGATTGATCTTAAGCAAGAGGTACTGAACGTCGGACACAGAAAAGTCAGCTGTCAGGATGGATTGTTGGAAATGTCTCCGCGGGAGAATTGGATGCCAGTTTGGCAGATCCACACTGTAGACTGATGAATAGTATTCTCTGAACACCTCGGCAACCACTTGGGGGTTGGAAGAGGTTGGATGAGAGTTGTTGTGCAGCAACAGCATACTTCCAAAAAGAACAACTAAAACTGACCGAAACTTGGGAGCAGGAGGTTAACTGTGGATAGTCGGGCTTCCAGCGCCATTTAGAAGTCACACCCACTTGCCAAATTTATTGGAAACTCAATTTTAGAGTTACATTTCGATGAATCCTGTAGGGTTCAGTTCAGCGTCTGATAACAAAAAAGTTGAGGAAGTATTCGTCGGGTAGCCAACTGTTCCCGAAAGTGTTCAACGTAGCCAGCTACTTTCGCGCAAGCTGGGTCCCTTGATGTTTGAGCGTTAAACGCCACGGACTGCTCGTGATATCGGTTTCAGTGACACAGTCAATTCTCATATCCAAGCCTTCGGCGCACACTTATCTCTGTTCAGCGTCCAGTACCGCTGCTTCCGGGCGGCCAAAACCCAGTAGGAAGATTGCGACACCTACTTCGGAAATGTCAGTCGAGAGTGCAAACAATTCAATCTCCCCCAAGACGCTGATTTCTGTCTGTGATTCCAAGTCACCGGCGGACGGTGGCACCCACGATCGCATCTTGAGCGAGATGGGACATGATCCTGGGACAACACTCAGGGCGACCGCCGTCTAGGACATCACTGTCATGTCAGGGAGGACATGGAACATGAATGGCCGACTTGCCATGAGTCCGACTACCCCCGACGTACGCAATACTTAAAGTCACACCCTTAAGTTATCTGACAAGCTGTCTTGTGGAGTCGTATTCGGCGACGCTTGAATTGAATGTGGTCACCACCTCACAGATCAACCGAAGCTGTACTTGTTGGAGTCGATTGGATTGATGCAGTGACCCTGTTAGAGCAACCCATCAGCAACAGGGAGGACGGTTTTAAGACCGATGTTAGTCCAACGTCAACGTGTCACGCTGTCAGTACTTTCACTACCACCCACCAATTGCATTGAAAGCACCGTGCAGTCTCAAAGACGAACCCAAAACGCTGTACTGAAATAAATGCTGTCTTGAATCATTTTTCAAACGCAGGACGGGTTTTCCGGCCACAACGTCCAGTGCTGTAAACATCCTTGCTTCTCGTAGACGAGGAATTCGATCGCCTGCTTGTAGTTGGTGTCCCGAACCCAAACAATTGTTTTGCCCGGGCCCTCCGGTCGTCGTGGCGAGGAAGCCCAACGAATTCGTACGAATTCGCGCTGGGTCCCCTATCGGCCTCGAGGCGACTCTTGACATGCACCAGTATCTTCCCCCTCCACCTGGTGATCTGTTTGCAAAGAATACTGGTGGCAAGTGCCTCGCGAGGTTGGAATTAACGGACGCCTATCTGAGGGTTGAAGCCTGGAAATCTTCCAAGGAACTGCTCTAGCCGTCTCCCAGTAGATCACGGATACGGTGTAGAACGATGATCCAAACGCAGCCGCCTATCTGGACGACACCACTGTGACCGTAGCCGATGAAGCGGAATTGAGAGAACGCTTGGGCCTGAATCTTGGACGCATAGCCGATTACAGGTTCTGTATTCGTTACAAAAAGTGCAGTTTCTTCGCGCACTCAATCAACCACCCGAGCCTCATTATTGATCGACATAGCCACCGTCCAAATTTCCACAATCAGGTTGTTGTCGATATGCCACCACCGTCAGACTTATCTACTTCAAGCTGATTCTTGGGTCTCGTCTGTCGTTAGAGCTCACTTATGCTCGTTATACGTTGCGTTCGAGCACCCTCAAACAGATTATTGATGAAAAATGTCACCTGCAACTGGCCCATTGGTGTCATAATTCATTCACGGAAATGAAGACAACGCTCAACTCTGACAACTTGATGACGCATTTTGATTTTTCTTAACGGGCGGCAACACGAAAGAAGAACAGTGCCAGAGAGTAGACTCGGACGACCTCGGATGGATAATTCCAAGTGGGGCGCAATATGGTAAGCGTTTACCGTTGATGAGGAAGAAGATACGCTGAACCTAAAAGAAGTTCACTGTGCAATTACTTCACCAGCCCAAAAATCACCAAGTGGGAGAAGGCAGAGGCGGTGCGATGAAACTCCCATCTGTTCTTGTTGCCAATCAAATTCAACAATTGTACGGATGAGGTTAGATAAAACGTAACTATTTAGATCAAGTGTAAATACTTCCCTGTTCACTGAAACATTGCTCTAAGAAGAAACGGATTTAAGAGGTTTCGCGCGTTATTTCCTGCGGTATCCCACTAACTGTAGCATTGGAGCTGGAGGCAATTGCCTTTTAGTGAACAAAAGTTTCATGAGGCAGTCACTCGTGAACTATAACTGCAGTTGCGCGGGTATTTAAACAGTCGCCAATCTCATTCGCGTCAACCCCAACTGATTGTCTTTTGAGTATATCGAAACCCGGATGCAGCATTAGCAGAACACGAAGTATAGCTGAGGTCATTCCAGACAGTCTGCACAACAGGTAATCGCCCGCTCGTTCACGGAGATTTTGATGTTCCTAAAATCAGCCAGCTTTCGGGATCTGATGGTGGTGAATTTTCGATCGCAACTTGGCCAAACTTGTCAGCAATTTCACACTGATATAATCTGTTGGTGGTGCCACGAGATTCTGACTTGGTCAGCCAGCGTCAAGACTAGACTTAGTCACAACTCGTCACAGCAGTGACGTCACAAAAATGTCGCCTACAGCAACACAAGTGTGGGGTGATCAGGTGACGATTTATTTCTAGCTCACATGTACTCTGTCGATAGTGCAGATACACAAAAGGCAACGTGTCCGCCAAATTGGCCACAAACACCGCCAGTGGAGGCTAAGAGAGTGACGCAGAAACGGCCCGTTTCCGTAGAGGAAGTCGAGAGCTTATGAGCAAACAAGCATTACTGGGATGATCTGCAGACTTCCCTGTGAGCAAAAACTTTTCGGAGATCCTCAACACGGCATTCTGAGGTTTAGGTCCTGTCCTGCCAGTCCATTGAAGTTTTTCGTCACTGTCGCGAGGAGGCTGAATAGAGAAGTGATCGGGGTGTCGTATCTAGATTTCTGTCAACCACAGGTTTTCGGGCCGGAATTCAGGAGAAGCTGGGACATATGCTATACGCTGTAGGCGGATCCAGACTTTCCTACCGGGAGTTCGTGTTGGGCGTGTGTAAGAATGGTACCGTCGGACTAAGGTACTTCGGTAAGTTAAGTAACTCGAGGTTCAACCCCCGCTCTACTACTCGACTGGCTACCTAGTCAGTTTATTTGCAGAGAACCGGAACGTTTCTACATCTGGAGTCACATCTGTACTCCACAATCCTCAAGCCGGAAAACCGTGTACTGGACAACGACGTTTGATTCAAGTGGACTGGTAGCGTGACAAGCAGGCCAGAAGGTTTCGATTAGCCGCTACAGATATATGTACATATCAACTTTGTGCACCATGAAATTTAAAATTTAACGCATCAACAGAAAACGCAGTCTGAATAATCTCCGGATCACATCAGTCCAGCATCAGGAGGTCGACATGCGCAGTGTTCCACCATGTCCAGGATTTGAAATCTCAAGAAATCCGGTACTGAATCTTCTGTCAACGACCCAAGTTCACACGTAATCACGCATGATGGGGGAATCCAATAAATACCTGTCTCGATATATTCAAGGTAAATGAAGTTGATTCATCCGCGAGACAGTTAATTGGTAGGAATTTTTTGTAACGCAGCTCGTTGTGGTGAACAGGTTTCCTTTCATACTCGGAGAAGAACAATTTGAACGGTCGAATTTTCTAATTGGTTGTGGGACAAATTCGTTAACAGGTTGATTAATACTGGAATTTGGATACATGTGAAAAAATAATCAATTTCCCGATATAAAAATATGTGCGCACAGAAAAACAACGTAAATGCGTTGAATTCTATTGTGACAATTGTATATCTTTATCTGCATGCACGTGCATGTGTAAATCTGATTATGTCGACCGAAGCTCACGTAATTATGGGTAGATGTGTATATTCATTACCTGAATAGTTTTAATCATACATTCATAAGCATATATGTGATACTTGGAATAAGGGACTTCAAAGAGTCTTATAAATCGTACTTGAATTGAAACCTCCCACGCAAGCAATAAGGAGAAGATCTGGCACTAGTAGCAGTAAGCAGTTGTTATTCATGAATTAAGACGCCGAATCTACGGATGTACAACAGTACTGAAGAAATCATTGAATGAACTTATTAGCACATGCAAAATTATGAACTGTATGTTAATCGGTGGAATCCGGAACAGATGAATTGGCGAATAACTTGAGGCACAACACTGAGGTCGTCCGTCCAATCCTGATGTTGTACATTTAACGCGATATTTGGATTGGCAGTCCGTCAGATCTTCTGTTGTGTCGGAGTTTAGATAGTTGGTGAATCGAGATTTCCGCCACAATATATATATATNTGGAATAGATAGATCTCATAGGCAAGTCCTCAACGGAGTAGGCGTTATCGATGGTAACGGTCTCATCTCCATCTAAGGACCTCAGGTTTAACTTGGCGCTCGTGCAATACGTTGCTTTACTTCCATTGATCTTTGTAATGGATAGAACCGAAGCGGTGCCCGAGATACCTGGACGATCTAGAAACCTCTTCTTTACTAGGGTGGTGTCTGACCCGTTGTCCACAAACGCGTAGATAGTGAAGGTTCCAGAGGGAACCACCACTTGCACCGGGATGACACCTAAGCGAGCCTGCTAGCCTGAACAATTGGTTGCACTGCAGGAGCCTTGATGCACTGAAGCGGCCGCCCCAGGGCCATTGGGCTTCAAGGGCAGCAAGCCGTGATGCCAACCAACGCATCCATCTATGGTGCATCTCAACCTACGCTTGCAGTGGATAGCTACGTGGGAGGGCTTAATGCAGATAAAACATCCGCCTTTTCGTCGAACGGTGTCCCATCTCTGCTCGACATTCATTGACCGGAATTCAGGGCAGCGTTCTAGCTCATGAATCTGCTTACACAAGAGACAGCTATCTGCAGAGGGCGATAAACAGTGCTTAGTTACCGCGTAAGTTGAAGCCCTTGCCTGTCTGCTGGTGTCTCTCGGTGTGTCCAACTTGTTTGAGCCATACGTCGCAGCGGATTTGGTGATTTTGTGGTCACTGTCGTAGGCAACCTGGCCAAACTTACCACCAGCAATTCGAGCCTTCCGTGAAATAAACTCGCGAAGTTGTTCGAAAGTAGGCTCCTGACCGAACCCCAGTGCACAGTCCACGACCTCCGCCCATTTGTATTGCATGTTACCTGGCAGCGATTTAACAATTCTCTCAAAGTTGTTTACAGAGCTCAGATCAGAGAGATAGTTCATTTGGGTTAAGGCTATCTTACAGCTCTGCATCTTTATTGATTACTTGGAAAGGGCATCTGCTGTACTGCGTACAGTCCTTCCCGCAGGCAACAACCCATCAATGAGGGAACGAGCAACATGGTACGGCTGCTGGTACAAATCACTCAGTATTTCGCGCGCTCAGCGATAGGAAGAGGTTGGCGGAAGCATGACGCACTCCTCAATAGCTTCTCTGGCACGAACTTTACAATAATGTAAAAAGTACAACAGCCGTTGACCGTTATCTGATACCTTCCCTTCAACATAACACTCAAATTGTCGAACGGACTTCCAGTAATGTATGGGGTCACCATCAAACAAGCATAACTCAACCTTAGGAAGATCAAGACTAGCGGATGTTGACAGGACAGAATATGACGGATGAACTGGGATTGGATGTTCATCGAGCTGTATTGGCTTCAATTCCGGAGCCTGTCTTACGTTCTGGCTCTCTGAATATTGCTTCACTTTAACATCCCGATCAACTGAATGCTCTTGCTCGAGGTCAATATCATCATGAGCACCCTCATCTTCAGCTAAGTCAAGCAACAACCTAGCCTTCTCAA
>QNGE01010121.1:0-11014 GCA_008508345.1 Paragonimus westermani
CTCGGCGACCGTACAAACCACCGGCTTACGCGCGTCCTCTTATTTTCGGTTTCACTTTACAATACAAGTCTGTTCGCGTTGCCGACACTGATTGGCCGTAGCCTTCCGAGAATCACTGGTTAACTTCGTATCGATGAGTTTGTCCAATCCAACCCTGCGTTTAAGCAACCCTTAAAATGCAGCTCGATCCACCGAATCAAACACACCTTTATAGTCAAGAAATATGGTAATTGTTGACCGGCGGTATACATGTCGCTGCCTCAGAATTTGACGAAGCGTACAAAATTTGACCGATACACCCCCGTCCAGGACAAAACCCTGCCTGTTTTTCCCTAATGTTTGCCCCCCAAGCTGCAATGGGTCGGATGAAGTATCATGGATCCCAGAACCCTAATAATTACTGAGACCGCGATTACTTTCGCAAGAGGCCAGAACTCCTTTCTTCAATATGGGAACTATTGTCGAGTGACTCTAGTACGTTTCAGTTTCCTACAAATGTCCCTCCTAAACTTGTTATGTGAACTGCCTATCTAGCTTTTAACAACCCCATGGATTTCTCCGAGACCCAATGTTTGTTCAAACCACGAACCTCCGTGCCATATGCTACAGTACCTGCTTCCCGAATGGCCCGGGAGGTTTGAGTCCGGCAGCTATCGGGATCTTCGGAGTGAGAATTGCCAAACCTGCCTTCGAAGCTGCTTCGATACTTATGCTTCGGTGACGATATTGCCAGTTTTTCAACAGCCAACCGTTGGAGGGGTAGTTGCCAAGCAAAAATAAGAACGAAACGACAACGCATTATCCGGATCCAAGTATATGCTCCAATAATAACGACAGTCTAGAATAGAACCTCGCCAACTATATCCAACAGCTATGTGGTCTACATGGGACCAGGCCTGAATCGGAGGGTGCCAACTATAATAATGACGAGCACGATGCTTAAAACTAGTACTGGCTAAAAATAGTTTATGCTCAGTGCACAGCTGTAACAGCCACCCACCGTTATCCAGCCGAATTGATGTTATCCCAAACCTGCCACCTAAACGAGACTCGGCCTCACCAAGGCGGCCAACCTAAGCGTTCATATCTCCATCCAGAATGCCTATTTCAGAACCATGTGTCGGTCGAAGGGGAGCGACCAGATCCGAATAAAAAGGGGTCCTTAACACCGATGTCACCACAGTCAGCTGGAGCATAGGCAGACTCAACGAAACTTTTGCGTCCGTAGCTGATCTTAACAGGACATGACAAGTGGACGGCACAAAGTCTACTGTTAATAGGAATTCAATCTACAAACACAGCTGAGGCCGTCGTACTGAGGACTATACCTACTTCAGCCTGACCGGTAGCGGCGGCCAGTTTTTGTCGGCGCCCATTTCGTCAACAGTGCTGTCTAAAGCAGCAACATCATCGGACAATGAAGGAACTAAGAGACATGCAGCATCTGTTATTCATTAAACCGGATAAAGGCTCTGGTGTGGTCGTCATGACCAAGGTTGAATATTTAAGGAAAATGAATATCATTTTGGAGGACCATAGGAATTTCAAGGTAGACCGGACAGCGGAAAATAACATTTTGGTGGAAAAGCAGGTTGCAAGCCAACTTCAGATATTGTTATTACATGGGCACATATCTGAAGCTAAGTATAGACAGTTGAAACCAGTCGGCACGGAAACACCCCGATTGCGAGGTGCTCCAAAAGTACACAAGGATGGTACACCCCTACGTCCGACTTTATGCATGAACAACTCCGCTTACCATAAAGTTGCTCGTTGGCTAGTAGACATTTTGGAACCCATCCGTAAAGTCTTATCCCCACATTGGTCGAAGGACTCCTTTGAATTAGCTGAAATCTTAGGAAACACTTCGGTGAGTACCCAAGTAATGTATTGCATGGATGTTGATTCCCTCTTTACAAATGTTCCCCTTCGCGAGATAGTTGATTTTTTATGTGATATTACCTCGAGTCAGAACTGTGATATAGGTGTTCCACTTGAATACCTTAAAGATCTTATTCTGTTATGCACAGAAGACGTTCGTTTCGATTTTGAGGGACTTGCATACAAACAGATAGGCGATGTTTTTGTGAGTAGTCCGTTAGGCCCAACACTAGCTTACATCTTAGGAATAATTGAGCGGCAAGTCCCGGATTATATAGCTCATTCGTTATTGTACAAAAGATACGTTGATGATATTTTAATTTTTACTGACGTTATTCATTTTGAATTGCTTTTCAACCTTCTCAATAATGTACACCCCAACCTATCTTTATCTCACGAAGTTGAGTCGAACAACAGTTAACCTTTTTTGGATGTACTCACTACTAGACGTGCAGACGGTACTTCACAACGCTCAGTTCACCGCAAAACAACTTGGGATGGTCAATATCTGCAGTTTTCTAGTTTTGCTCCTATTGTATACAAACGGGGTTTAGTTAAGACACTGTTTCAGAGAGCCAGGCGTATTTGTACCCCAGATACTCTGAAGACAGAACAGGAGATGTTAAGGCAAACTTTACTAACAAACGGATACCCCGGTAAATTCATTGAGGCACGTAATACGGTGAAGAAGAGCACCGAGCCTATACTGACGGCTCAAAAGAAGGATGTTTTCCCATTCTTGCCATTCAAGGGTGAGTACCTGGCCAACGACATAAAGCACAAGTTAAAGTCTGCTCTGGCTCGAACGTATGTCGCTGTGCAGTTGAGCTTATTTTAAACAACCAGAGGATCAGTTCTCCGCAATCGCAAAAGTAGGTTGTCAAACTGTTCTGTCTCCCATGTCGTGTACCAGTTCACTTGTATTTGCAGTGACATTTACAAAGGCAGAACAGACCGACAACTGGCACAGCAGGTCGCCGAACACATCCCGAAGTGGTTGAAACGACAGATGACGCACCAGCCCCAACTTGGTGCACTGACTACTCGAAATCCAACGTTATCGAGTGCTAAACACCTCATGACAACAGGTCATCAAGTTGACCCATTACACTCATTCAAGCTATTGTTGCGCAACCGAAACCCGAAGTTACTAGCTTTCTGCGAAGCGATGCTCATTCGAACTTACCAACCGACGTTGTGGGCACAGAAGTGGTTGAAACAACCTGTCAGGTTGCCATGGTCATGATTACATAACAATTGGTGTGCTTGTATGTGTGTCTAGTTGCCTGTTTCTCCTTATCTACATGATGTATATAACTGGTATGTTTTACGTTTGCGACTGATGAGAGTAAATGAAATGTTAACATATCGCAATATGTCTTCTTTCTGCTCTGATGAAATATAGTGATTATGTTTTTTCTCTCGTCGGCTGATCGTAATTCTTCGAATGAGGTGTCGGGGGCCGGATTTGTCTCCAAATCACATTTTACCGCACTAAACCAGTTGATCTCATTTCCCTTCTTTTGTTAAATAACAGTTTATCTGGTGACTCCTCAGTCTGGTTTCCAGACACACCAGATACTTGTCTCTTGCTGCTCTCGACAGAATTTATAGCCAGAACAATGGTATATCTAACACCAGGGCAATAACTTTGTCTGATAGACAGAATTCCTGTTCGCTCTCTCCCTGAACACCGTTTAAGCTTGCCACCTTCAATGTTCGAACGCATGCAAATAAGTCAGCAGACAGCCCTTGTATATAATTTAGAGAGTCTCGTCACCGATCTGTTGTCATGTTGAAACACGGCCTCAGAATTTCAGCTAAGTGCTACAACTTCAATCTTTATCAGCCTTTTCATTATATGAGTACAATGTACCCTTGTCTGGAGATCATACAGCTCACTGGCCAATCCAGAGTTGGAATTGCCCTAAGCGCATACGCAGAGAAGATTATCCTTAACCGGATACCTGTCAACAGCCGCCTTTCCGTAATGAGACTTGAAGGCACAGTTTGAGAATCGAGAGGCGCCCATTACAAGCACTACCTGTTTGTTGTCGTACTATGTTTAACAGACTGTAGCCCAGACGAGGTCAAAGATGATCTTCATCACCAGCTCACTAACCATCTGCATAAGACGTGGCTCACGGACATTGCAGTACTGGTTGGAAACTTGAATGCCCAAGTGGGCAAGCTAGGCACCGACGAGCGTCTCTTACGGTACTCGTTGAACAGACAACGGTGAAGTTTGCTACCGCTCTGAGCTGATAATAGTCCGGTTCTGGTGAGTACTAACTTTCGGCGTTCCAAACATCCATGCACCACCTGACGACCTCCGTGGACATAGACTGACCACATAACAGTCAGCTATCGGCGGTGTAGATGTTTCCAAGACTGCCTATCAATCTGGAGGACCTGTGTAAATTCCGATCACGCACTGGCATACGCTAAGTTCGCTTTGCATTTTCGTGAGAGTTAACTTTGTCGTCAACGTAACTAAACTAGCAGAGACGCAAGTGCTGTTGTATACTTATTAGAGTGCGTTTTCCTCTAGTCCAGTTCCCCATCCATCAGACGAAACTGAAGTACGTTGGGCAAATATACGGCATGTAATTTATTAGTGTGGTACAGCCTCGTGCAGTACCATTGCTCGTTCAGCTGCCAACCGCTGGGTCTCTGTGGGATCACTGCAACTACTCGACGCTCGTCAGAATATTCCGACTAGCAGCGAGTACAACTCAGCTCTCAAGAATACTCACCTGGAACTCCGGAAATAACTACGACAGGATTGCTAGGCTTGGTCAGCACAACGCGCTATCGAAATGGAGCAAGCTGCCACAACCGAAAACTCTAGGAAACTTTTCTATCTCATCCGAGCAACAGACGGCAGGAAGCCAGATGTGAGCAAGGCAATCTGCGAAACCCATGGTGAATCTACTCATGGTCTGTAAGGATGCGTAGACCGACGGGCTGAGCGCTCATAGCAGTAGTTCGACTGGCCACCAGCGCCACTGATTAAACCTTCGGATTCTATTTGTGTCCATTAGTCTACTGAAATTACTCCACTCTCGGAAACGGAAGTCCCATTTGAGATAGCGTTAGTGGAGGGTCACAAGACAGTCGGCCCAGACGAATTCCCTGTTGCTAGATGCCTACTGATAGACAGTGTGCCCGAAAAGTGCGTAAAAATCCTGAAAACAAATAACCGTCAGACCCACGGCAGGGTTAAGGCTTATGGCGGCATATCGTCGACTACTGGCGTCTCAAGTGGGGTGAGACAAGGTTGTTCAGCCTCCCCATTCCCACTCAACTTTGCAGTAGACGAGATCCTAAAGTGTGCCCTGATAGATTACGAATATGATGGTGTGTAACTGATCCAAGACACCCGACTTCAAGACAGAGAGTATGCAGACGACATCTCCCCAATTCGCGATGGTTCACAGGGTGTCCAAAATAGCTTAGATCAGAGGTTTCAGTTGGTCAGTTTCGTATGGCCTTCGTACCTACTCAGTGCAACGTGCTGTTGCAAGATCGAAAGGGTTTCGCGCCTGCTCCCACTCTTGGTGGTGAGCTATTGGAGGCAGTTGAGAAGTTCGTCTGCCTTGGGAGCAGTATCAGTGTCGGTGGAATGTCTGACGAGATCACAAATCGCATAGTAAGAGCTCGGATGGCGTTTGTAAACTGACGGCATTTGTGATTTCGGCCTGATCTAAATCTTTCTGTGAAAGGTCCAGTGTGCAGTGCTACTGTAAAGGAAGCTTCATTGTACGCTTCCGAAACTTGGTCCATTCGCGTAGAGGGTGTTTATATAGCCGGTATCTCCGAAGCATTAGCAGAGTGTGGTGGGAACGCCGTGCCAACACTGATAAAGTTCACCGATGTGTCTTCGAAATGGATCAATCCTGACGGTCTTTAACATATTGGTCTTGTCTCGCAAGTTTCGTTAGGTTGGTCACATTCCAGGAGTGTCAATCCACCGCCTATCACATCGTGCTTTGCTTGTGGGTGGTGGGTTGGACTGGAGACGGCGACCTGGCGGCCAGCGCATGTCTTAGGTTCCGAATATGAAGGCATTCACTCTGAAGCTTACTTCAACAAGACGATCCCGACTTCCCGGCTAGAGTCTGAAGAACAATGAACATCTTTGGTTGAGAACGCCGTCTGAAGACAATTAACAAAAACCAATGGCGCATGTGTTGCGAGTCTCTGTGCATCGCTGTAAGTTTTTTCTTCCATATCCCTCTGCATTTCCTTCCTCTTTATCTTACATATAATCTTTCTTCCCTACATACTGTGGCACGTTTGCCACTTTGTGAGTATTCATGGTTGTGTACTCACAAAGTGGCGTGAATGTTGTCGTTGTTTGGCCGAGTTGTATGTGAAGTGAGTGATAAACCAAGCTATCTTCACCTGGCCAAATATTCATCGGCAGTTTTATCGCCTGAACCACTTCAAGCCGACGTCTACTCAAGATCAACGGAACATATGAACGACACTTCAGACATGACCTCATTCAAAAATGACGGGGTAGAGAGAATGTTAGAGATTTCGTCTTGGAATCTTAGCAGTTGAAATTAGTGAAACAAGCGGCGCGGTTGCAACTTAAGCTAAAAACGGATAGTGGGGAAGAAGTGAGGAAGTAACCGAGTCTTTTTCTTACAACAGCAAGTGACAGAATGATATTCTTTGAAATAGGATCTTATGTATACTACCCTTTTTATTTTGGCCTCAAGTCGGAATAAAGTAGTGGTCTTAAGTTCACGGGTTCCAAGCATCGCTATATAAGTTTTGTCCGGGCCTGAAGAAGCATAACAGTATTCCGGCCCGCCTGTAATCAAACTTTTGTACACCACCAAAGTTCGTGGGACGTCAAAATATTAACGTTTACGACAGCGTGTGATTTTCAGCACTATGTAATGAATACGCAATCGTCACAATGAGCCGCAAGTACGGTTATTCGATAGCATAATTCCATTCAGAGGATCCGAAATACCTCGGTATACAAACGGCGTTGATCAGACTCCGGCGGCAGATAAACGATGGACTAGTACGGTACAATAAACAACTACCATTGACTTGGGCACTGCAGCTCACGTACGTCCCTCGGTCTGGAACCTCTGAGAGCGGCGGAATTGGCGACTGGGGGCGTTGGATGTGACTGTTTACTGACATTAGCATAGCTGAAAGACTATAACACATGCAGAAAACAATCGTAGGCAATACAACTCATATACACTAATTCTGTGTGCACAACCACCGATATACAAGCCGCGGGCGTCAACAAGCGCCCGTCATCTCCTGCAGAACTACCATCAGATGGATGCAACCCAGACACTCACAACTGGTTATGTAACTGACAAACGCTGGCTAATGCGCTACGCTGGAATAACTGTGCTGAAACGCCGGTGTCCAAGGCTGTATTCAGAAAGATTCGTTCATTGGTCCGGTCCCGCCATGGCAACGTCGTTCATGTCTGGTTGGTGAACAGTAAAGTTGTATGCCACTCCTACACTTTCAGTTACACATTTGATTCATGCCTTCCGTATTGTAGAAGTTGTTACGCAATACAAGCTTGATAATATACAAACAAATCTGTCAGACCCTAAGTGCATTCACTTTTTGACCGGTCTAACAAAGTGCGCATGAAAAACAGGCCAAACATGCAAGTATATGTAAACTTACCAAGAAAAGGAACATTTTTCTCTGCCGCTAAGGCCTCCGCACCGCCAGAGGAGAACAGGTTTGTACAGTGCGCACAACTTGGGCAACGATATCCGCTCATGTTTTCAATCAAACCGACAACTTTCAAGTTAGATTTCTCACAAAAACCCAATTCGCGGCGAACATCGCACAACGAAACTCTCTAAGCAACGGGAGGAATGTGAAGAGATCGACGGAGATGTTGAGAGTACGAAGAGACAACGGAGACTTCGAAATGGACAAAAACGAAAACCAGGATATCAATACATGAGCTGACTAGTAAGGATAGTCAAACACCTTAATGTTGAATACTTTTAAGCGGCTGGGGATTATGCCGGCATAAACTGAGCACCACTCACGGCTGGTGGAAACCAACGCATTCATGTGGACTCTTAGGCCTGTTCCTGTCAAAAATAAAAACACAAGACTTGAGTTTCGAGCATATTAGAGATCATCACTGGCGCCACGATCAGGAGTCGATACCCGGCACTTGGGACGAGGTGTACTGCATTTACGTCAACCACGCCTAAATTATCAAATCCATGTGCTCGACAACATTCACTTGCCAGTGCTATACAGGCTATTCAATCCCCTTGAGAACATTTGCGTTTCACAATTCAGAATGATCTTTTTTTCTAGTTATATGTCGGTGGTACAATACAGTAATTGTGTTCCACTAAGGTGATCGAAGTCTGTGAATTCAGCGATCGCTGGAAAGTAAAACTGAGATCTGGAAAAATGCTCCTATATACACCATTCTTTCAGTTTCACTTGCCTGCACCACAGAGTAGTCAATCTATTATTCCGATCATTGCAAGCTCTAGTTCTCGTTTTGTATGTAGATGTCAATATTTTATTGCAACCGAAACACTTTCCTCACTAAATTGAACTTAACAAGCCCTTTAGATTGAAAGAGTGGCGGAGCAACCGGCTGAAAAAGAAATAACTGACTTTCGGTCGATAAAAAATTACGGCATTTTTTAGCTATCGAACAGATGGAGTGAAAAAATTGTTAGTATTATTATTATTATTATGAAAACCAAATGAGCTATTACGTCATATATTGGCACATTTTACAAACCTGGGGGAAGTTTGTTAGTCTTTTCAAATATTCCATCCTCTTCATTCTTTCTAACCCATGCTGAGCGCGGTTTGAGGTAGCCTGGCAATAGCAACATCAACTACTAACAGTGCGGTTGCAGTCTCGATAAACTGGACAGTCTAACTTAATTTGGACAGCCTGACAATATTCGGCCTATGCGCCATTCAATATATTAAGTGGCAGCAAACACCTTGTGACGAAAAAGCTGGAAACTTTACTCAGATTTGGTTATCAGGATATATATATATATATATATATATATATATATATATATATATATATATATNGTTATCAGGATATATATATATATATATATATATTACGTGAATTGACGTTCTAACATCCGTTTGGATTTCCTCTTTACTCGCCGTCTACTCCTCCCTTTTGTGAGTAGTATGTTATTAGATGAGACCCAACTGTGAAGACAGGGCTTCGGCTGGATTCGAATCAGCGACAGACGAACCATGCAGCAAGCGTTCTACCAGCTGATCTACGAAGCCACACTAGGAGCTCAGCAATGGGGCTGGTGGATTTCGACGTGAACCGTTTGAGAAATCTTGTCGTGACAGTCGATTCCATGGATCATTTGGTGGTTTCCACATGGGACAGTGGAACGGGCGGGTAACAGAGTCCAAATGTGAAATTTCCGACCTCCTGGTGTGGCTTCGTAGCTCAGCTGGTACAGCACTTGCTGCGTTGAAGCATGCTGTGTCTGTCGTTGATTCGAATCCAGCCGAAGCCCTGACTTTTCACATTTGGGTCTCATCTAAAATCATAAATCTGCCATACTGCTTAATAGTGGTATGTTTGATGACAGTTATGCCTACATGAAGAACGCTTAGGCCGCCCTCTTGAATTTGGACATTTTCTGCTTGTGGTCGACCATTGACGGTCGAAAACTCTCTCAGGACGTACCATTTCGAACGTATGTGACATTTCTTGTTGATTCCATATATTCACTCTCATGTATTGGCTGATATCCATGTATTTTCTATCATAGAAACATTACCGAGCCGTTTGTAGTCGTTATCAGTTTGATTGGACCTCGGGGTGTTAAGTTCTAGTGGTACCCATCTGACCATTGAGATAAAACGTAGAGCACATTCTACAANGCTGATATCCATGTATTTTCTATCATAGAAACATTACCGAGCCGTTTGTAGTCGTTATCAGTTTGATTGGACCTCGGGGTGTTAAGTTCTAGTGGTACCCATCTGACCATTGAGATAAAACGTAGAGCACATTCTACAACTGTGGTGAAACAAGAAGAGACCTTTTGATTACATATAGGAAAATCGGATTGGAACACTGAGGTTCGTGAAACCAGCGTCATTGTCCTCAGGTCAGGCATCACCCTCATAGTCAGAAAGGTCCTGCTGAAGTGAGCTTCAGTGTTAGTGCTATCATGCTCCGAACCCGTCAAACACTGACTATCACGCTTTTATATTCGGCCTAAGCCAATACTCACAAACAAGACGAGATCAGACAAACCATGAAACTAATATCAGTAGAGTATGTCGAAGCCAACGAATTATGTGAACGAAAATACAGGGCTGGGTCACCGAAAAAATCTGCCCATCTAAAAGACACGTCGGCGAACCTCATCAGTGTTAACATGGTGTTGTCACTTCATGTCACTAGTGCCTCCGTGACCCCGATGTTTAAAGAAGGATGCTATAGAAGTATCATTCAAGTGAACGTGTACACCACTGCTCGTGTAATCGGCCTTCCAAAGAAAGCTTGAGATCATAACGGAACCACAGAAGGGTACGTTGGTTAACGCTATCCGAACTTTAGCTACACGATTTGTTACCTAATCATATGTCTCGCCATCGTTGATACAGCTCCAAGGCAGGCCAACTACCCGGCTACTCCCAATGAACAACCATCATGGACGAAAACAGGCGCAGGACCCTGTTAATCTTGTAATATCTTGCATTATGAGGTGCAGAGTTCACACCAAGCCCACGAGCTGAAGCCTAGTCCGTTTAGGATGTTCTTGCATCCCTCGAATGATCGCAACTTAAAGCGATATTGTCTGTGTATGCTAAGTCTGGGAGTCTACTACTCGGGAGCGTTTCCACCTCATCACAAGCAGAATATGACAACGTACAATCTAGGATTTCTTCTGTTACAAGGATGAATAAAAAAAGGGGTCAGGCAACCTTGTTACGCCCACCGGGTGCTGAGGGTCGGTGAGAAACTGCCATAAGCTCTAGCGCTGGTCAAGGTTTGATGACGGCCTGTGTTTAAAATGTCAACATATTTCTAGGGTGCACTTAGGTTGGATAGAGTCAAAACCGAAACAAAGACTAGACTGATGCGCAAAAAAAA